>JAXDDX010000581.1:0-22500 GCA_034670405.1 Hoplostethus atlanticus
GTAAAAATCTATAAAATAGTATCTATTTTAGTAGGTTATTATATGTGGCAGAAGAATGATTTTCAGACTAGTTTTTCAAAAGGGATGCGAGTGGTGGTGACTACGGGGCCACATTGGTGGTTGACCGTCAATGAACTTTCACAGAGAAATATGTGAGACATTGAGGGAAACATTTCTTTAAGTGGTTAGGTGTTACCTCTGATAGGCTCTTGTAGATGTGAGCTGTGAAATGTGAAATGGAAATGTGAAACACTATGGTTAAAAATCACACAGATCATTTAACTCAAAAGGTCCAGAGACATACTTTAGCTGGATGCGATATTCGTCCGATGAATGCATACATGCATGTGCACGCAGACACACACATAAGGCTGGTAATCTAGCTTTTTGTTGCAGATGCTGCAGGCAGACATGCCCGTTGCCATTCACTCTAATGATGTTTTCCCCGGTTGGGTTAGACCGTGGAACATGCAGACAAACAGGGGCTTGGAATAAAAGTGTTGCTTATACTGTGTGTGAATGTGTATCTGTTTCAAGAGAGAGAGAGAAAAGGAGAGAGAGAGAGGAGAGAGATGGTAAACACATGTCGCCCATTGCTCTGGATGGGTGAGCAGAGAGATAGAGGCGGGAGTGATGATAACAGGAGAATAAAGCAGCGCTGTTTTTTGTTTTCAACCAGTCTAGAGATGTTGTTGACTATCAACCCTTTTTGAACAACCCACTTGTTCTCTCTTATGTCTGTCCTCTTTGTCTCTGTCCTGTCTGTCTGTCTTTTTCCTGTCTGTCTGTCTCCCTCTGTCTCTCCCCCTCTTTCCAGGGTGTGAAGTCCCAGCAATGCTCTTCTGGGTCGTCAGTCTTACTGCAAGTTAACGAAATGCTTTTGGCTTGGCGTCAGTTTACCACTTGAGAGTCTTGTTGCTTTTTGGTGCCCACATGGTTCCAGTTATTCCCCCAAGTTTAACCCTCGGGAACTGCAACTGCATCTGAAACACTGTATGCAGTGGAGAATTTGATAGTAAATAATCTGTACAGTGCCACAGTGCTTTTGAACTATGAAATGAAAATATTACTTCAAAATTTTTTTTTTAATCTGTTGTTCCAATGAGGTTTCATAATTGGGATTTTCCTTTTTATTTCTTAAGCACTGTTTCTTTCCCCATGGGGAAATACCCTCTTCTGAATGAAAACAGAATGCTTGACCTTTGATCTTTTGATGACTGTGTGTTATTGGACTCACTGTCTCCAGGGTCTTACATAGCTTGGAAAGGGCTGACATTTTGGCTATAAAAAATTTTTGTTTTTCATGGTGCCTATTTGGAAAAAAGGAAAAAATAAAAGGGCCCCAGTGTAAAAAGTTAGAATTTCCTTCTTAGTGTTGATTCCACCTTCTTGACACAGTTCTTTGCAAGGGAATAACCAAAAACACTTTATGTTTTTAACAAAAAAAAAAAAAAAGAATTGCAAATTACTGTTTTTTATTACTAAGGTAGCTAAACTAGTAATTAGTAATTAAACAAGTTGTTTCCTATCGCCTAGCACTGTTAATATAAGTTAATATACAGTAGTAATATAGTTAATATATCTGGCACTAATTCATATCATAGTGATTTCCAAAAAACCCAAAATTTCACCAGTCTGAAATAGCAGGTCGATAGCAAGTAATACAGAAAGTAGGTCAAACTAAGAGCAAATGGAGCGTGTTAGCAAATGTACGGGCATGAAGACATACAGTAAAACATACAAACAGCCAAAGCACACATCACAACCCATAACTCAATGGACTGACCTACTTTCCTATTCAAACAACCGCTGGGGTTTCATATTTGAAACTTGTCAAGCTGGAATTTCAAACCGGTCCCTCACGCTGTCACGATGTCACGTTTAAACATGTAGGGACATATACTGTAGATCTATAGATCAACTCGATATCATCAAGGTGATTTTTTCATCTTGCAGTGCATTTTGACATTACATTTAGGGATTTAGTTGATGCAGTTTTCCATAATGTCAAAGAGTGCAACAGTAGAATTAAACTTAAATTCCTAGATTACCAAAATTTCAGGAAACCACTATTAAAAAGTGGACCAAATAGTAGGTGGTCAGACTCACAGCGCTAGATACAAACAAAACTATTCCTGTGACACCAAGAATGATTATTTACAACAGAGAGGTGCTAGGTAAGGAAGTGAAAGGTAAGGAGGTGAAAAGTGATGAGTTAAGATGAAAATACTTTTGTTTTTTTATTTCAAGACAGGGGCATGTTAGAACAAGCTGAGGAGTGTGTGGCAGAGGGAGGCGTGAAGTGGTTCTTCCAGAGACGAGCGATCACTTCAAGATCAGGAGTCCTGGCCAGATGGAGCGATGACCCCGGTCGCTGCAATGCGTGGAGGGCCGAACACCCGAGGCAGAGCACACAACACAGGGTTGGGGAGAGTAGGAGCCGGACACTGGCCTGGAGGTACAGCGGGTCTAAGGGAAATCTACACACCTTCTACACACTACACACCTTTGCTTCTGCTTTCATTTAGACACGGGTAACATCAATGTGAAAACAAGAGGCTACACATTTCTGAAAATTAATTAAAAGTAGAAAAACTATTGGATAAGCGTACACACCCTTTTATAATGGGGAGTGGTAATTGTTTAACCCATCACCATCCATAACATGCACAAAGATAATTTGCCTTCACCTGTGACCAATCTGATCAGAGATCAGAATAAAATCTGCTGTTCCCGTAGGATTTCAGTCACCTGCATGTCAGTATGAAGAGACAACTACAGTATGGGCAACAAGGGAGCTAGCAAAGGATCTGCAGGATCGACTTGTTGAAAGGTACAGATGAGAGGGTTATAAATGTCAAATGCCTTAAATCATCTGAAACACAGCAGATCATAATCAAGATTTGGATTTAGTACCACCAGGACCTTGCCTAGACCAGGCCATCCCTTGATGGTTGACCGTGCAAGGAGATACCAATGACAACCTCAAAACAGCTGCAGGACTTTATGACAAGGACTGTCCGCTCCACGCAAAGCAGCAATTGTGTGTCCTCCACATTTCTGGGCTGGTGGGGTAGGTGTGCAAAAGGAAGCCACTTCTCACAAAAAATAACATCCAGGGCCCGTCTGAATTATGCAAAAAGACACCTCCATGTGGAAAAAGGGCTTGTGGTCTGATGAGACTTATAGACGCTTTGGCTGAAGCTAGGAAGAATTTCACCTTTCAACGGGACCCCAAAGCACACAGCCAAATCCACAGTGGAAGAGCTGGAAATCCCTCAAAACCCCGGGGAGTCTTTGGACTGACCTAAAGAGCTTTTCACAGCGACCCCTTGCAATATAAGTAAACTCAACTAAGATGAATTGCAAAATCTAGGTGTGCTTGGTTGGCAGAGACGTATGAATTAATGTAGGGATGTGCAGACTTAAGCAACCAAAGCATTCAACATTTTCTTTTGAATTAAGCATTTGATTTTCACTTATTGTTTGTTACAATAAATAGTTTTTAAAAGTCTGACTTGTCTTTATGTTTAGGGCATTTTGAAATGGTGTGTAGATTTGGGGGTTTTAGCTCCCTTAGCAGCCTTGTATGCCACTGCAAGGTTTTTAAGAGTATGTTCAAACTGCTGGTCATTGGTGTGAAATATCACTTTGGAGACTTGATCACGTTCATAGATAATGGGTTTTAACTTCTTAAGATTTACTGCAAAAATCCCTTTATTCACTATGGAAATATTTAACATTCATTACTTTTCATTTCATCTTGTTCTTCTCTCTAGCCAGGTTGATTGTATGACGTGGGGAAAAGGAATGCAAACTGCCCATCTATACATCATGCTTAAGACAGTGAAGCCTGGAATAAACTAGGAGTGATGCCTCCCTGCTGGACAAAAAGAGAACTGACGGTCTAAACGCCGGTGAAAAGCTGAAACATTTTTTGTTTTGACAAATAAAACCACTAAAAATCAATTGAAAAAAAAAGGTAGATTAATACACAGATTAAAAAAAACACTAACGATATAATGCAATTTTTTTTGTACCCAAGGAGATCAATAATTTATTTGATCATAGCCCATTTATTTTCCTAAAACTCGAGTCAACACAGTGACCTTTCTGCCCCATGAAACTAGAGTAGTTTTTTGGAAGTACCCAATGTCGTTGGGGCAATTTCAAAAATAGAACGTGCTTAAGCACTTTAACGTGGATTAACACTCGGAGATTATTATTTTTTTTAGGCTGCATATTTTTAAATTTCCCACATGTGCAGGTTTTTGGAAAGGACATTTTGCAACAACCCAGGATTTTGGATACCAAACCCTCAGAATAATCCAGAAACTCTGACTAGGAAAGGGGAGGCTGGTAAAAATTCCCAGTTGCATTACGTTCTGGATTACAGATTCTATCATTCATGTACTTTAATATTGTTAAGTAAATACTAAAAGGTATTTAGTACTTCTGTATTAACTTTTGTCATCTAAAATCAATGGCATAAAAAAATATTGGCTGTGTTGAAATTTTTTCGACAAGATTTCCAACTAACTGGACAACCCACGATCTTGACTCATCAAAAACAGCCATCCCTTTTTACCGTTTCCACACTGTTGCAACCTCAAAAAAAACCCATTCCACAATAACTTCTGTTTACAAAACCCCACCTGTCATAAAGAAAACCCACGGGATTCCACCACATTAACAAATTTATTTCAAAAAGCGCACTAGTGAGATGTGGGCCATTGCGAGGGAATGAAGCATCTTCTCTCCTCAAGGTTAGATGGGGCACCTCACACTCCCCGGGGGCATAAAGGGGTTTAAGTCACATATCAAAAAACATCCACATTTAACGATCCTGCAAAAAAGATTTCAAAAAAAAACACTGTACTGTCAAAAATAAAACATCGTGTCCTTTTTAAGCTGTTCAGAGTCGTCTCTTTCATGCTTTTATAAACCGGGTTTACTGAGAGAGAAAGGGACACAGGGGGAGCCTTCATTGGACAAAAGAAATAGTTTTTCAAAAAACCATCTACATCCACTACAATTTACTCCATTCATCTATTTCGAGTGAGCACCTGCAAAAAAGCAATTTTGGGTTTGCCCAGAGTACAAAATTGCAGGGTTTTAACGTCGAAAAACAGCAAAAACTTTTACTTTATACAAATAAAAATTTTAACATCAGAAATTCATTGGGTATCATGGAAACTAAAAAAAACCAATGTTACCACTCTTGACTTAAAAACAAAACTTTTTAGCAATTTTTAAAACTAGGGGTTTTTGTTGGTTGGGTCCGTCTATCGCCTTGTAAGGGAAATGGTTCCAGTTTTCACTTCGGGCACATGTTTCAAAAACCCTTAGGGGGCTGGGATTAAATTCAGAGTGGTAAACCCGTCGACGACAGCTGCAGTCCAACGCGGGAGCCAGACAGAAGCTCAGTTAATCTTTTTTCAACTAACCAAACCCCTTTGGGCCAGCCACACGTTAACTGCTCTAGAGGTGATGTTGAAAAGTTTGCGGGAGACACTTGATCTAGTATCAAAATTTAAAAAATTTTAAAATTAAATGTTTTTGCAACGATAAAGAAGTATTGAACTTGAATTTGTTTTTTCACTTTGTCATGTACTATTTGTCATCCCTTTTTTCTAGTGTCTAGCAAAAAAAGGATAACATCGTACTCAGAAACCAAGTAACACCCTTTTGTTAGGCGTGCCACAAAAATGTCTTATGCCCCTTCCCATATTGCCGTTACCCACAGGGATTTAGCATCTGAAACGATATTTTTTTAAGAAGCGAAACCACATTGTCTAGGCAATTTTGTATTCCAATCCCTATTCTAACACTTCGGGGCTAAAAGTCTTGGCTGGGTTTAGTGTCCTCACCTATCGCAGCCTCCGGGCTTCTCTTTCAGATCGAGAAGTGTTAGACATCTCCCTCTCTGACTGGGCCCTTCACGTTCCTGATGAGGGCGGTTGGCTGCACCATGAACTCAACACGGCCCTGCAGGAAAAAAAAAACACGGGAAAAAAGGATTAATTAAATTTTTAGGAAAAAAAAAAAAATCAAGTTTTTAGTCCCTTACAGGTGAAGTTCATAAATTAATTTAGTGGTCCATTTTAAAACATTTATACAAGCGCTGACCCACTTTAAACACTCATCTAAATTAAACTTTAATACTAATGATAGTGGGAACTGAACAATTAACAACATTGAATATCAGCAATATGAAAAAGACAGCTCTTGAGTTTGGGGGAAAGAAACCCCAGACAAAACTAGACCCAAACAATATTGCAAAACATAATTTTGGTAATGCCGAGGTAATACAAAAGCCATAAAATGGAACAGTCTTACGTTTAAATCACAAAACAATTAGCCCTTAGTTGGAAATAGTTAGACAATTACCCTTTTAAGATACCTTGTAATTGCCCCGGGAAACCATTCTTCCGACACCTTGGTGCCCTGAAAAAACATTCAAGTGAAAATACTTTTTCAACTTTTTAAAGTGAATGTCTGTATTTTGGGAAGTAGAGTGGGTTAACTAAAAAACAGCTATGGTCTGTTAGCTAGCTAGCTACTAAAGCGTTTGCTGTGAAGCGGGGCAGGGCAGCCCCCATAGGGGATTAGACCGCCGAAGAACGTTAAAAAAAAACGGGGTCTCGAGTAATTTTAGCTTTTAATTTCGACCCCGCGTGAGAGATAAATTATAATTTGCTGTAAACCCGCTAATGGCATTATTTTTCATAAATTAACATGTTCTTACTTTTGCAAGTTTGATCGCTGCACGCCTGGCATCCATTTTGCAGGTTAGCCCGGAAAGGAAGTCACGTGGTAAAATGGATGCCTATATCTCCACCTCAATCCTTCCTTTTTTAAATTGTTTAAATTTTATTAAAGTTTCGTTTTATCAAAGTACAATAAATTTGAAACAGGAATTAAAATAAATCGGGTTAAAATTTAAAAATTTATATTTTAGATTCGCAGCCCTTTTTCCCGGGTTTTATTTGGACAATACCACACCAAAAACCCGGGGAAAAAGGGCCCGTTCCAACTAACGTCCCCAAATTGGAATTTCCAAATAGGACTTTGGGTTTGTGCCTTGCAGATTGTGTGTCCTTTTTTAATCCCTGTTTTGTAACCCCCTGTTTTTGAAATATAGCCTCTTGTAGTTTGCATTTCCTTGCCCAAAGTTGTATTGTACTTGAATTCTTGCAATAAAAAAAACCTAACTAGAACTTTTTTTCCACCTTTTTTTGAATTATATAGCTTAATGTTCCCAAAAAAAAACCCTTTAATTATGTTTTTTTTTGTCACTAATGCGAAAATGACTGACTTTTTGCCACACTCTTTAATAGGTGCACGGTTTGTTTTTTTTCAGCGACACTAGAGATACATTACAAATGCAGCACAAGCACATTTTTTATAACAGTCTGAGAAAAATTTGCTGCAATTGTCTTTCTTCAGGGGAAATTAAAATGTAATCTTATTTTTATTTTAAATCTGTACCAGTTAACCCTGGGATCCCCTTTGATGATGAATCATGAGGGGCTTTACGGATTTAAGATTGTTTGAACTGTTTTTAAAAACATCCTTGTAACAGTCATTTTTGTACCACTCTAAGAAGAAAAAAGGGAAGAAGGAGGAGGAGGACATAAAATGGTGTTTAGTCATAAAGAAAAACCCAAACCCAAACTTAGGGATCCGGGAGATTTCAATACTAAATTGAAAAACAAAAACCCGGGATCGGATCTATAGTTATATTTAAGAATTTCAAGTTTGTTACCCCCCCCTTGCAATTATTACTATGTTTTTTATGTGTCCAAGAAAAATTTCTCTCCTGGAGTAAAAAACAGTTTATGCAAATTCTATTGCTGAACTACCAGCAAAACTTCCTATATTTCTGTCGACCTGCCTGAATGTAAGTTTTTAAAATTTATCCCTGTTGTAAGCCTTTTCACAATGGAAGACTGCCATCACGCCACTCGCTCTGCCTTTCCTCTTCTCTCAAAACTCAAAGCTTTAAATCACAACGCAACCTCCGGACAGTATTTTTAATTTGCTTTGGACAGAAAGAACAGCAATAGGATTAGAAATCAGTGGGAGGATAAATCCCCCCAACTCTTGCTTTTTTGTCTTTCGCAACTGAGGCAAGCCGGTGCTCTTTTATTTCTTTTCTTTCTTTTATCAGAGGGACGATACCTTTTAAATGGAAATCTTGTGGATTTTAAATGTTGTCATTCGAGAGCTGTTTTTATTCTTTTCACTGACTTGCCCTGAATTTGGGCAAGAGAACTCGTGGGAGAGATAATTGTGGTCTTGTAAGTTGTCTAAGGACAAGGACATATGGAGGTTAAAAGCTCAAGTTAAAAGGTGCTGAAAAGCGCCGCTCTAGTCTTTTTTACCAGCATAAAACGGACCTAAGTTTTTCTCAAGCATTGAAGTGAGGATGTGAATTCCCCTTTTACGGGACACTCTGTGAAAGCATGGACCTCTATGAACAATCTTGAGACCCGTTGTCGACAAAAAAGGTGCAAGGGAAACAAAAACAGAGGAACCCCCAAACCCAAAGGCAATAAAATATTGTAAACCTCAACGTTGGGGGAAAGATTTTTCACACCCCAAAAAGCATTTGGTCCTGCATACCCCAAAACCAGGATTGGAACCCTTTGCCCGTGTAACGACCCGGTCAGCTCTGACACTTTGTGACATTACAACGTTTGTAACAATGAGTTTTCTTCGACGGGGACCCCATGTTCTTCCACTACATCTTCCACTTTACGCAGTAATTCTTGGGTGATGAGAGCCTTGCCCCATCAACTTTGGGGAAAGTTTGGGTTCTGGGGACGGGAAAATGAAGGACGCCCAAGGGTGTGCTCAGACCTTTGTGTTGATGTTCAAAAGGGGTTTGGTGTCTTGTTTGTTGTGTGTGGCTATATGTGTTTGTATTATGCAGTAAAAGGGGGTAATGTAAAAATTATTCCCATGAAACGGAAAAACTGTCTACTTTTTTCTTAGGTGCTCCGAAATTCTGTTTTTGAGGAGAAAGTGGATAATCAGGCCCAAACTGAAATCAACCAGGATTTTATGATGAGATTAAGCCACACCGGGAATAGCATAGGCACAAGAACTTTTTTCCCGGAGACTTCCAAGGCCCTCTGGGACCTAATGGAGAACCCTACTCCTCATTGTCGGCCAAAGCCTTTTGCCGTGTTTTCCATCTTTTTGTGCTAATCCCACGTTGCCTGCCCCTTGAAACAGTGAAGAGCTCGGGGTGTAAAAACTTTGGCAAAACCTACAGGAAGGGGTGGGATCTTTTCCATCCTGTTCTTCACCACAGAGTACTTTCCGCCCCTAGGCACCACTGCCAACATCAGACCTTTGTGAAGAGCCCCCTCAAACTTTGTTGACTTGGGCCGTCTCCCTACTTCTTCCAGATCATTTTTGAGGTGTTTGTTTTAGATCCCCGAAGATTAAAACTCACAGGGAAGACCTGAAGACCGCCAGGGTCACAAAGTCGAAAGGTGCTAAAGGTGGTAAAGTTGATCCATATTCCTTACCCTTTAAGCTTGCTCGACCCCACAGGCATGGGGGGCGTTTGGCTTCACCATCCCCAGTGTCTACAGGTTGCAGCATATAGCAATACAACCAAAAAAAATGTATCAGATGCCAAAAATAAAAAGAAAAAAAGGTAAATTTTAAAACATAAATAGGGATCATACAACAACACACATCTTCACTTCAGTTTTTGGCTTTTATCTGGGGAAAAATTTTATCAAAAGATTGATAAAGCCAAAAACACGAACCCTGAAAATCACCAAATCAATAATTTCCAGATGTTTAGGGGCCCTGTTGAAATGTGCTTTTTTGTTTCCCCTCAGGTGTGCTGTCTGTTTCAAAACATTCCAGGGGCACTTCACCTCTCTGCTCTATGCACTTGTGGAGGGGCACCGGGTCACCCCATCAGCCATCCCAGGCACCTGGTGGTGGGCTGCGGTGTTTTGGCGCCCCAAACATCCAAAGTCAATATCTACGAATGTTTTGGTTCTGGAGGTTTTATCCCCATTCAAAGCAAAAACTGCCAACCTTCGCTGCTACGCTTCAGAAAATTTGGGTTGCATAACCTGTAAACAGAATCATGGCCCGCACTATATTTTGTCCTGTCATCAAATTTCACGCCCAGCCGTCCTGGGGGGGGGATCCCTCTTTGAAGGGCCCCGATCAGGGTTTCTTCCATGTTTTTCCTATAGGTTTTTTTGGGGGAGTTTTACCTGGTCTTCATAGGGGCCCTTAACTAGGTTAGGCTACCTCAGGAAGATATGTATCTGTTCTGATCATATTCGGATCGCTTTGGGTATTTGTTTTTGAAAGTGAAATTGATTGTGTCATAAATTCGGGGTCTATCGCCGCCCTAGTTACTCTGAAAAGCCCTTTGCGGGCTTGTTAGTGTTGAAGGGCTATAAATAAACTTACTTGAGTTGGTTTTGATCGGGGATTTGTACTAAAAAAAACCATCCTGGTCACTGAAAAAAGGGTACTGAGAAACCATTTACATATATAATTACATCATCATAATATTAATATTTTGTTACATTGTGTCATAAATTTTGGAAATGTACCTTTAAAATTATAGAACATTAGGGTGCCTTTAAGGGGAATACGCCTTTTTTTGGAAAGAAAGGGCTTTTTGATACAGTTTAAAACCGCTTTTTCAGTTGCTTCTCAAAGCTCTCAAAAGTTTTCTCATAAACTTTACATGGCCAATTTTGAAAAAGAAGACAAAAGACGTTTTCCTTTTGACTTTGTTGTGTTGCTCATATAAACAACAATAGCATCCCAGGTTTGATTGTTTCCTAAACAGAGATTAGCTGCGGGGTGTTTACATCATCAGCATGGCTTTCGTTTTTCTCTCATTTGGGCACATCTTTTTTATCTATCTGATGGCAGCTTTTAACTTAAAAGTGTCTAACCTGTAAATACAGTAAATGCTTTCTGTTTCTGGCCTGACACAGTGATTGCAGTCAAATAGGAAAGGTCCCGGTGTATTCCGGGGCGTTTATTTGATCCTGTGTATTCTCAGCAGTGTTTACAGTACCTTGGGCAACACAACATCAGCATGTCAATAAAAAAACATAACTTAATTATTGACTGTTAAGCCGGGCCCATGGGGATGACATCCACCATTTAACATGAATCGTGACATCTGCCCTGCTTATTTTAGGGAATAAATACAATAACGAAACCTCGTGCTTTACCTTCCTCACACCCCCCTTTAAAATTGAATACGGGGCCACTAGCTAAGCTTCCAAGCCTTGTTTGCTTATTTTTTGTGAAATGAAATTGGCCAAACGCTTATCTGAAAAAAAGGGGGGGTTTTGAAAAACTTTTGAGGTTTTAGTCAAGGAAGATTTGGTGCCTTTTCAGATGCTGATTGAAATGTTCAATAATCATGCACATAATATCAGCATGTATCAAAATTTTTAAAATCTAAATCATTAAAGCCATGTAGTTTTTATTGACTGGCTTAACAATGCTTGCTTTTGATTGTAAATGTCCTTTTACTCATGTCTTCCTTTCAGGTGATATCCCACTGTGGGGTATGGGGAGTGGTTCCCCCCCCTCCCCTCTTTGGCCGCTGTGTGGGATTTGGCTGATTCTTTTGGCACATCCTCAATGGGATGCCCCCCTCCATTCTGTTCAACAATTTTTCTGAAAATATGCCAAGCTCAAGGGAAAAAAATAACCCATTCAACTTTAACGCAGTTTCCAGCTCAGAAAACTCTGACTCGCAGGTTTGTCGGCGCTGCGAATCCCCCGCCAGAGGGGCTCCGATGATGGATACACTTTCGCCCAGCGGGAAAGGGACGCAACCAAGATTTGGGGGAGCTGCCTATCCTAACCTCCTAACCCCAAAAGGCCTTAAAAACCCATGGGGGGTAAAAAGTCTAAGACACCATCTGCCCCCCAACTCTGACCTATCGATGGGGGAAAAATAAAGAATCTAGGGGGGAAATTGAGGCAGAGGCTAGTGGAGATAAGCTTTAAACCCCAGCTTAGGCGACTTTGCACGCTATGGGTGATGACTCCTCTGTAAACGGGGACGGAATCAATGACCCTCCCGGGAAAAGTGTTATCTGTTTCCAAAATAGCCCCCCTGACTGCAACTCATTCTGGCTGACAAATTAGATGTTTGACTGAGGGGGGTCAAGTGGGGAAAATTATCAATTTTAGCAATGTTGCACTAAACACTTTAATGCAGTGTGATCCCCTTTTACCAATCTTCACAGGAAGTGCTATTAATCATCTATTTTTGACTTCAAATACTTTTCATTTACATTTCAAGTCATTCAATTTACTAATTAACAATACAAATTAACTACTGGTCTTATTTCAAATTTCAAATGTTGAATTTTTCCCCCAAGTCAGACAACATGGAAAAATTTGCTTTTTTTTTAATGTAAAAATATGTGTACAATGAACACCACTCAGGCTCTCTAAGTTTTTAGACCTATTATCTTAGACCTTCACCATATAAAGCATGTTTGGGATGGTATTTTTTTTTACATTTTTTTAGTCAATTTTTTAAACAACAACCTAACTGTTGAAAAGCAGGCTTTGACTGGAAAGTCCTGTTTAGCCCTTTGGCAAAATTGCCCCCATTGCCCCCCAGGGAGCTCTCAGTGACTGTGGCATACTGGGCAGATCATGTGTGTAAATGTATAATAGAACCCAAGGGGGGCGAAAAGAGCATGCAAGTCCATTCCCATGTGAATAAAAGGTAAAGTACATTTTTTTTGATGCATTTATTTTAAAAACCCATTAAAATTTCATTTTCAAGCAGATGGAATACAATCTATTAATCTGGGGCGGTTAAAAATGCAAATCCAGCATTACTGTTTTTTCATTTTATTTGTCATTTATTTTTCCCCGCAAAAAAAAAACACAGGCCCAAAACCCCCTTTTTCTTTTTACTTCAATTTCAGACCAGATTTTTTTCTTTCTCTTTCTCGTGTGTTACCCAAAAATACCATCCCTTTTTCCCCTCAAAACACAAAAAAAGTAAAGTGAGGGGTCCATTTCTGCTGGCACCAGTCTTATTCATGGAGACGCCGGCTTCCTGTCCTAATATATTAAGGGAAAAGGCAAATTGGGGCGATGCCAGTATTTTTTAAAAGTGTTGTCCATCAATTAAAGCTCAAGGTACCGAGGGCTTTGATGGCTTAGGCAAATTTCCCAACCAGAGTTATCTCAACAGGAAAAGGGGCAGTCAGTGGGGACAATAGGGGCAGTCAGACCCACCATGCTGAAAAAATGTGCACATTCTTGCACAGCACATGTGCACACACAACAAAAACCACACACACACAACACCCCACACAGGTTTTTGGGGAAAAGGCAACAAGTTTTAACCACTAATTTAGACTGAAAGATTTTCATCAGTACCAACAACAACGACAAAAAACCCAAACTTTTTTTTTTAAATTTACAAAAAATTTTTTTAATTCCATATGAAAAACTTATTTCAATATTTTTTTGGGTTTGCTTTCTGTTCATCCCGTGAACCTTTTTTGAGGATTTGTTTTTCACCTTCAGGGGACGTAGTGTGCAGCGTGATAAAGAAACGTAAAAGCACAAAAGCCTTTGAGGGAAGGAAAATATCAGGATAAAGCTAAAAAATTGCCCCAGGAAAAAACATGGGTTGGGACTTCACGAAGTACTAACCACTATCCTCTCTGAGAAATTTCGTGTAAAGAAATTCCTGGGTCTAGGGGTACCTTGCTCTCATCTAAAACAAAGCATCAGTCAGGAAGAACCACCCCCTACTTGATTTCTCCCACCCACACCCTCCCCCAGTCTGCCACACTGTTTCAAACATTTCATCCACCCGAAAAAGTATGCATATTAAAAAATAAACTAGCTCCACACAGAAGCTTTTTAAGACTTTTAATGACCTTGAAATTTTTGCTCTGCCCGGGGCACAAAGTGAAAGAGCACATGAGACAAGAAAAATAACACCAGATCACCAGGTCATATCTTCCAGAAAATTTGGCCAATTTGCTTCTATACCACATATATATGATACAATTACAGTTTTGTAACTTGTAAATTCTTTACAATTTTTGAACGAAAAATTTACAACTATAGGGGAGTCCCCGCCACATATGGTTTTCCCCGGGAGTCAATGGTCAGAAGGGCCCACATGTTGACACCAAATACCATTCCCCTACATCTCTGAAGAAAGGAAAAGGGCAACCAAGGTCGACTTTGTGAGATATTTTTTTGGTATCTCTTTCAGGTTTTTTTTTTTAAGCTTTTTCACAAATTTGTCTTTTTTTTTGTTATTATAATATGCACAGCAAAATGAATTCCATTGCCTAAATTTTTTTCTGTGTGTTATTCCCAAAAATCAACTAGGAGCATATATGGGAAACATTTGCCTTTTTGGACCAGCAACTTTTCATCAGAAGCCATCAAGTGTACTGTGCCTCACAGTTAGAGCGGAATAGTAAAAGAAATGCACTAGTCTAAAAAATTTAGTTTAGGTGGGTTTATCCCCACTAAAAATTTTACCTTGTTTGGACCAAGTCCATGCGCTGGTGCTCCATATCAAAAGATCTTCCCCCATTATTTTCCAGTCCTTGCACCCCAGCTCCCTTATATTCCAGGGTCAGAAGGCTGTAAAGTTATCTACCGTTACAGGAGGTTTTTATTAACACCTTCTAAAAAAAATTAAAAAAATAAGAATCAGCCGGCGAAAGAATAAACAAAGCAAGTGTTTTCTACTCTTTTTATTGTGACTACTGATTACCCATGAGGGAAAAATGAAAAGGGGAAAACATGTCATTAGAGGGTTTAACTGCCAACAGGCCATTTTTTTCTTAATGAAAAACTTAAAATTTAAATTGCACATTTTTATCAATTTTGAATCAAAAACAGGCACTAGATATGATTATCATCTTCAGCATGGCCCGGGGGGACTGTGTGTTGGGGATGATTGCTCAATATCCTTGACATCCCTGTGCCGCTTGCGTTCTTTTCCAATTAGCTCCAATCCCCCACAATCTGTCAAGATAAGCAACACATAAACCCAAGACTTAAGTTCACTGTAATTATTAGAGGAAATTTGATGATTTCCAAACAAAATACTAAATGTTAAGGTTTTTTGAGTTTTTAGTCCCAAAAAGCTAGTAAAATAAAGCACATAACCCGAAAAGGGGTTTTTTCTCTGGGGCCCACTGCCAAAACACACATATTGGGACTCGTTAACTTTTCCTTTTTAAAACCTCATTTTTTTTTTCCAACCCAAACCAAACCAAACCAAACCCAAAACCAAAAAACCAAACCCAAACCAATTAACCCTTTATTTTAGTCCCTAAATTCTTAAAACTGAACATGAAAGGGTGCAGGTCAGCCCGTTGTGTTAAAAAGGGGGGGTAGAATTAGATGGCCCAAAAGTAAGAGCTTCACGGGGCCCCTTGACCGGAGCAAGGTCCCAAACTTCCCGCTGGGACCTGGACTCAAAAACGTTAAGAACGCTGGGCCATAAAATCATCCTCTGACATGTTTTTACCAATGAATTCCAGCCCTTGAGGGGACTTTGCAGCTCTCTTTGAGCTCAAGTTTTGGACATGCTTTTTTTCCCCCACCAAGGCCGAATGGATTTACAAGAATCTGTGGGCTCACATTATAAAACCCCCACTATGGGTAACACTCGCTATATAAACCCCTCAAAATCACCTCATAAGTATCGTCCATCCAACCATCCAACCGTCCCCTTCCCCCCATCTGTTCTCCAGGTTGGCAGGGATCTTCACTCCGGCCGTCCTGCCCCCCCGACCATGAAGTGCAGCAGCACAGCGACCTGTCTGGTGCTAAGGGGCGGTTCCCTTTGATGGGGGGTGCTCGGGCTGGGTGTGTGCGGTCCATGCACAGAAGGATTTAAATTATGTGGGAAGAGCTGATCCTTTGGGGCCCTCTCATCCTGTGGCAAACTCCCGGCTAAGGAGAAGCACCCCCCGAATGGGGCCGCATCGGTACTTCCACAGTAAAAAATCTATGAACATCATTATCCTTTTTTAATTTTACTGGGTTAATAGACTGAGAAGCATTACTTTTTGAAGCATCAGGATGGAGCAATAATAATTTTAAATTGCAAAAATTTTAAGCAATGTGTGGTAAGGGGAAAATATTTTCTCCTGCTCTTTGAGCCACTGTCTGTCTTCAATATGTTTTTGCTTTGCATGAATACCTGACCCTGACATAACAAAACATTCGATAGGGTTTTTCATTATGTCATTTATTGATTGATTGATTGATTCATCCAAAAAGCACCATGCTCAACGTACATTTCTCAAGGCTCTAGGGGGTATTCAGGGGAGTAGGGTATTCAGGGAAATTACTTTTGATCCCTTTTTTTAATTTTTCGTCGCCTACATTGTTTTACTTGTGACTGCCTAACCTTGTTCAGTTTAATTTAAAAGTAATTTTCAGTGGACCCATATAGGGGTTGAGGTTTTTCCTCTGCTATCCTTTAATTCCCAGATACAGCTTCAAACTTTTGTCTCTTCTCTGCACAAGGACCAGGGGGTCCCACAGAGGGCACCCGGGACTTTTAGAGATCCAGCGCTCCCTTTACAGTCCCATGGGGAGAGGGATTGGCTCTTCCTTCCCCCCCCACGGGACCCCCGTCCCCCCGGCGAACGAAACCCCTGGAAAATGTCTGATCTCTGCTGCGGGGGGGAGGATGCAGCGGAAGGACTGATCCATTTTGCTAGATGTGTCCAAATTGTTTTAGGATTTTGTACTGTGGCTTTGAAAAAAACCCTTTTTTCAAATTGCCTTGCTTTTCAGATATTTTGAAGTAGTATTACTTCCCGCAAAAAAGGAAAAAAATCTATACATGAGAATTTGAATTTTATTTTTTTATTCACAGCTTTGAAAGCCTATTCTAAAGACAAAATCACATGGAGAGATCTTTAATATGAGACTATTATTTATCTTATCTATAATTTACTATTATTTTATCAAACACTCTAAAAAATAATAAAACTTTTTAAAATTTATAAATGATTTTTAAATGTTCCTACCATTTTAATGACATTACAAACATTTCCTCCTTCACCCCCACCCAAAAAGGGGGAACAAAACTTCAGCATCCGAACCCATGTCTTTTACGAAAACCCCTTATATTATTAAAAAACACATCCACTATCTCTAGTCTGAAGAATATCATATTTCACCTTCATGAAAAGAAATTTTTGCGTAACAACATAATTATTATGTTATTTGCTTGAAAAATTTGCCCTGAAACGACTTCATATAAAAGGATTTTGCATCTCAAAAAAATATAACCATGTGCCAACCAAGTCCCACACCTTGACCCTTCGCATTGGACTGTAGGATTTTCCAAAACAATTTCCCCTTGGGGGTGGAGAAAAAAATATTGCAAAGCCAAACATTTAAAAAAATTTTGGGTTTCAACAATGGGTACAAGGCTTAAAGGGTGGAGGGGATTTGCCTGGAAGACGACAGGGGGCCATGAGAAATAACCTGTTCACCTCATGCTCACAGTGTTAATTTTAAAGAGTGAGAACTCAAACTAGGCCCTGTTTATTGAAGTCCACACCCATCAGGCCCAATTTAACACTTTTTAAAAGTTTGAACACCGCCCCAGAGCCCACCAGCTCTATGAGTGAACACAAAACACTTCAACATCAACACTTGTCAATTGCAAAATAATTGGAAATGAAAAAAACAACATTAATAACTCTGGAACATTTTTTTGGGCTCGTTGTTTTAGGTATTGAAAAACCCGAATCCTGCCCAGAAAATACCCTTGAAACTGCAAATGGCTTAATTAAACTAGACAGTCCACTAACATTCTGTGTGTCAGCAAGCACGCCCCACACACACACACAACAGAAAACACACTTCAGTGATACAGCAGTGCACGCTCATTTTTCAACAGTGGCGCTCTCTCTGATAGGGTAAATCGGATTGAGGCCATTGGCCAAGCCATTCAAACACCGTAATAACAGAAATAATCTCTCTAACCCGTCCAGTTCCTCACACTGGGGAGGGCGTAATTCTCTTGATGGATAATCAAATACGGTACTGATTATCTGCCACTCTGTACTGCAAGCCTTTGCTAAATGACTCTGCAAATGAAATCAGCTTAAATTAATTGATTGGTCAATTGGTTTTATTTGGGGAGCAAGGGATTTGGGTGTATGTACAATTGTTTGTTGTATAATTGGTTTTGCAATTGTTTTTTTTTGTTGTGTGTGTATTCAGATAACACATCCAATGATGGCTTCCAGTGTTATTGTGACTGTTGGAGCAGCAGGAAATGTACTGATGAACAGAAAACTTCACAAATCTTGTTTTCCAAAGATCCTTACACACTCTGCTGATGTTTTTGCTGGGCGTACTGAAGGAACATAGCTACACCATTTCCTGCCACGGACTTCATTTTCGACACAACCTTTTAACATTACACCACCTTCACTGTAAGCTTGTCTTAGCCACATTCACTCTGTTCTATTCTACACTTACACACACCAATACAATCTACTCTGTTGTCTCGTTGTGTTGAAGAATGAACAAACCCAAATTAAAGACTTTATAATTACAATCTTGTGCACAATGCGGTGTTATACCATAATGTAGGGCGATAGAAGAAGAGATTAGGGAAATATTCTGCAAATGAATCATAAATGAAACGTAATAATAACACATGTATGCACTTTTTACATGAATCTGTCAGGATCAGCTACCCTGGCTCAGCAGGGTTTACGCAGTGTCTCATTCTAACCAGCAGAGAGCGACAGATATCTAATTTTGAACATTTCACCAGGATTCACTTTTCACACCTGATGCTGGTGAAGAGCTGCTTGATTTTGCCATTTCATGAATAATCCATTAAAATATGAATCTGACTCTATTTAGCTTCAATCACTTCATTGAATTTCCTCCTCCTCTTCTGCTGTGACGACCAGTCAAAGCTCATTGCTGTAAAATGGTGAATCACCTCAAGTGATCCTTTATCTCCTCCTGATAAGAGGAGAAATCTGATCAGAGGACACTTCTAGACACTAGCTACCATTATTCAATACCAACATGAGATGACAAGTAACCTTTTATATGTGGCTGCATGGGACTTCTTTGATGGGCTCTTCTTCCTGTGTGTTTTGTCAACTGAGAAAGCTGCTAAACCAAATAAGGAAAATTAATGAATAGTCTCTCTCTCTCTCTCTCTCTCTCTTCCTCTCTCTCTCTATTTTAATGGTCTAGTTTTAGTGAACAGGAAAAGCAGCAGGACAGAATAGCACCTTCACCAAATGCCAGCAGAGTAGCTACAGTACTCTCACACCACACACACACACACACACACACACACACATACACACACACAGGCAGGAGAGTGTGGTGGACTGGTGGTGTCCATTTTGCATGTAATATGTAATGGCTCTCAGCTTGTTTCCAACAGTAAAAATTGTCGAGGCTAAAGATGCTATGGTTTGTGCATGAGCATATGGTGCATGTTTTCATGTTTTTGTTTTATATGTGCATGTCTATATGTGTGTGTATGAGTGTTTGCATTGTGTGTGTGTGTGTCCACTATCAGCCGTGCCCCTGCGTGTGCCCTCGTCATGCTTGCGAACTGTCAGAACGTGTGGTTTTAACTCAGATGCTGCGTCAAAAGAAAGGTTATTGATTGTGTTTGGTATGCAGGCTCTGCTTTCTTGACAGAGTCTGTACCCTCCAAGGTGAGATTTTACACCGCGGGCTCATTATATTCAACCTATGTGACAGAGCTCATCGTCTACTCTGTGTACGGAGCAGTTGGAGCAGCAGCTTGGCATTACATAAAAAGTCTGACTTCATCCAGGAGGGTCAGTGTAGCCCTTGGATGCATTTGCCTTCACATCAGTTCATATAAACTCAACTACTTCCTTCACGGTCCCTCGGGCCTCTGTTCTTCTCTACATGACAACGCTCCAGGAGACTTGGACATGGCGTGGTCCGTTTCTGATGAAATCAAACTGATCCACTGTGATTTTCCACATCCAGCATATCTGCTAGCTTTGTACCCAAGGAGGAAGACCAGCCGCTTCTTGCTTGCTTGCTCACATTGGTCACGATCGGACTCGAGAGGCAAGTAAGCGACGTGTATTGCGGAACCGTCTCGAGTCCTACACAAAGACAATGATAGGAACTTTTCAGTCCCCGCCTGAGGTCAGCCCCTAACATCATCCCTTACGATGTACGCCTTGTGTATCTCTCCCCTCTCCACCATCCACCATCTCCTCCTGTGATCAGATGGGTCTGTCTTTTTCTCTGCATGACAGCCTGACCGCCGGTGACAGCTTCAGGAGCATCGTGTGATTAGACGATCCCAGGGGGGAAGACAGATTCACCAAAAGAGCTATCTTGTTGTGTTTGGAGGTGCTGTGATCTCCTCTCATCTACTTACCCCATCACTGGGATTCATGCTTCACTATCTATAGCCTTGTTATTATTAGATCATGTTATTATGTAGAAAGCGATGTAGATTGTTTTAGGCCACAGCAAACGTGGCTTCCTCAGTCATATCTTATCATACTCCAACATATTTTTGCCTAGGTTGACATTACATTGACATCTATACTGGGACTGAAAAACCCTGGTACATGTCTATTATAAATGCCCACGTAGTGTATTATTAATATAAATAGCACGCTGACTGGAAGCTATTCATTCTTACGCTGACTCAAACATATCAGACAATGAACATAAAGCCTTATTATTGCCATATCAGGAATACACAGCCAGTCTGCGTATATCTGGAACGAGAGTACAAATGGCTGACAATGAAATGATCACGATGGATGTGACTGTGGAAACCTAGGTTTTATGGCGCGTGTGTCTCTGTGATGAGTGATGCTGTGGTACAGACGCCGGTGACATGATCACTGGATGGCATCAGTGGCCTTGTCGCTTCCTCGGAGACGCCCGCCGCCGGTGTCGCTTTCTCATCAGCCTGCTCTCTGCTCTGACATCCAAACGCACACGGACTCGTTTCCACCTCTCCCTGCTTTCCTGCGATTGTTTACATTTCTCTCTATATCGCTGCAATCGTGTAACTGGGTGAAAATCGTTGTGGGCTTTTCTGGCACCGGTGTTTTGACATATTGGAGTTCCCTTTTTGCTTTGTCACTTCAACACCAAATAGGCACCTCCTAAAATAGAAGCAGCCGGGTCCAACTATGAGGGGGGAAATCAGTAAAATCATTGTTATGGTTCTTGACTCATATTTCGTAAATTGCCTTTAACTACTATAATACAGCATTAAATTAATTTGATGTGAATTGTTTAATATATAGTAACTGTTTTCTGTTCGGTTCCTCTATACAACTGAAATGTCCCCAGAATATTGCAGCTGATGGCCTCTGAACCAAAGTCAATTACCAACTCAACTCCCTTAATCCCCTTCCAGCCCTATATGTTCATCCATATGCAGGTCATTATATACACTTAATCAGGCAACTGATGGGGTGGATGCACACACACACACACACATGCACACACACACACACACATTAACCAGTACTTTGCCATAACCTTGGGCCACTGGGAGGTGGTGAGGCTGAACCAACAGAGCTGAGCTGGTAGAGGGCAGTGCAGCAGCAGCAGCAGCCACTAGACCCGACTGCAGGCTGGTGTTTTCCACCTAGGGCTGCATAGCTGAATGCCACAGCACAGCGAAACAGAGATAGTGTGATGCTCTATGCTGCTGCCGTGAGCCAAATGTGATGCCAGTGCTCTCTGTGTTGAGGATTGAATAACGTAGCGGCGATAGGGGTGTGTTACATTTTAGCCAGGACCGTGGACCATCCTATAGCAATGCCTTGTGTGAATCATCTTGGATCTGATTTTTATTTGATTTGCTGAAGATATACTGGGCACTTGCCTCACTGATTTGAAAGAGGGGGCAGCTAATGGGAAATAATACTTTGTCAATGGCCGACTCTGTGGTGTTCAGTAGAGTAGAATCAGAAAATAAAATTGAAAAAAACCCTCCTCAGCCTTGATATGGCCCAACCTGCGGCGTACCGGCTGACCTTGAATGGATGCTTGGATGAATAAATGCATTAAAATCAAATCAAAACCTTTATTGCGCCATTGGAAAAAGCACAAGTGAGTCACCATATAGACAAACTGCCAAAATCGAATGTTCAACAGAGGAAGGTTACAATATTTTTCTGGCCCTATTCAAACCAATGGGAGATTTATTCACATTTAATACCTCAAGTCTATAGTCAACAAAGCATCCCATAGTGTGTGTTGAAAAGAAAAGGGAATGCCCCCCCCCCCTTACCTTTTCAAAGAATGAATAGCTTCTGACTCTTTATTGATACTGAGATTGAAATCAATTGATACTGTACAGAACCTTTATGGGGCTAATTTCTACCTTCAACCTCTGTAGAAACATCTCGCCTCACTACGACTTTAGAAATCACTTTTTTTACGATAATC
>JAXDDX010000581.1:27500-35250 GCA_034670405.1 Hoplostethus atlanticus
AATTCAAACTTCTGCTTCCAACCCTAAAAAACTCTTTGAAACTTTCTCTTCCCTCCTCCAACCCCCACCCCCTCCTCCCACCTCCTCCCTCCGCCCTGACGACTTCGCCAACTTCTTTGACAAGAAGGTCAACGATATCCGATCCTCCTTCCCTCAACCCCCGGCTGGTGCCCTGCGCACCAACCGCACCTATCTGCCTTCCACCCATCCCTCTCTACCACCCTCTCCACCTTTTCCCTTCCCACCTCCCTCCCTATCCCATTTTTCTCCCCTCTCCCCAGACGAGGTCCTTCACCTTGTTACATCTAGCCGCCCCACCACATGCTCCCTTGACCCGGTCCCATCCACTCTGCTTCAGTCTACTGCACCTGAACTCCTTCCCTTCCTGACCCACCTCATCAACACGTCTCTGGTGTCTGGATGCTTTCCCTCTGCTTTCAAGACTGCCAGAGTCACCCCCCTTCTGAAGAAACCAACACTTGACCCCTCTGAGGTCAAGAACTACAGACCGGTTTCCCTTCTACCCTTCCTATCAAAAACTCTTGAACGTGCTGTCTTCAAGCAACTGTCCTTGTACCTCCACCAGAACAACCTCTTGGATCCCCACCAGTCTGGGTTCAAAGTGGGTCACTCGACCGAGACTGCCCTCCTGGCAGTGACGGAGTCGCTCCATGCCGCTAGAGCAAACTCTCTCTCCTCTGTCCTGATACTCCTGGACCTGTCTGCAGCGTTTGACACGGTGAACCACCAGATCCTCCTCTCCACCCTTGAGGGGATGGGTGTCTCAGGCTCTGCACTCTCCATGTTTGCATCCTACCTAACGGATCGCTCCTACCAGGTGACGCTGAGAGGGTCTGTGTCAGAACCACGCAGGCTCACTAATGGGGTTCCGCAAGGCTCGGTTCTAGGCCCTCTCCTCTTTTCCCTCTACACAACATCTCTTGGTTCTGTTATCCATTCACACGACTTTTCCTACCACTGCTATGCAGATGACACCCAGCTGATCCTGTCATTTCCCCCCTCTGACACACAAGTGGAGGCACGCATTGCTGCGTGTCTGGCAGACATCTCGGAGTGGATGTCGATGCACCACCTGAAGCTCAACCTGGACAAAACTGAGCTGATGTTCCTCCCGGGGAAGGGCTGTCCGCACCGAGACCTGGCCATCACCATTGATAATGCTGTGGTGACGTCAACTCGGACTGCGAGGAATCTGGGTGTGACCCTGGACGACCAACTGTCGTTCTCGGCAAACATCGCATCAGTGACACGCTCCTGCAGATTCCTCCTCTACAACATCAGGAGGATTCGCCCCTTCCTCACTGACAAGGCAGCGCAGGTGCTCATCCAGGCTCTTGTCATCTCCCGCCTGGACTACTGCAACTCCCTCCTTGCTGGTGCCCCGGCGTTTGCCATCAGACCTCTGGAGCTTGTTCAGAAAGCTGCAGCTCGTCTGGTGTTCAACCGCCCCAAGTTCTCCCATACAACTACCCTTCTCCGTTCTCTACACTGGCTCCCTGTAGCGGCTCGCATCCAGTTCAAGACCCTGGTGCTAGCCTATAGGGCAGTGAAAGGAACAGCTCCTTCTTACCTCCAGGCTATGGTCAAGCCTTACACCCCCGCCCGACCACTTCGCTCTGCTGCCTCGAGGCGACTGGTTGCCCCGTCGCTCAGAGGGCCCTGCGGCCGATCTACACGGTCACGGCTCTTCTCTGTCCTGGCCCCGCAGTGGTGGAATGAACTCCCCACTGATGTCAGGACAGCAGAGTCGCTGCCCATCTTTCGCCGCAGGCTGAAAACCCACCTCTTCAGGAAACACTACCCTGACTCTTCCTCTTAGCCTTGCCTATTTGTCGTCAATTATGTGTCTGAGCTCTTGTTTATTGGCTCTTGTTCATTTGATACACTTATTTGTCT
Source organism: Hoplostethus atlanticus (assembly GCA_034670405.1). Lineage (NCBI taxonomy): Eukaryota > Metazoa > Chordata > Actinopteri > Trachichthyiformes > Trachichthyidae > Hoplostethus > Hoplostethus atlanticus. The sequence goes on from JAXDDX010000581.1 coordinate 29,418, forward strand.
TAGCTCTTGCTTATTTGGTTCACTTATTTGTCTTAGCTCTTGTTTATTTGATTCTCTTATTTGTCTCATTTGTTTAAGATATAGTAGGTTGCTAACTTATTGCACTCTTACCTTAACACTAGTTATGCTCTTAGTTGCTTGTTTAGGAAGGAAATGCACTTACGATTTCTGGTGACTAGTAGTTTTCTTGCCTACCTATGTTGAATGCACTTATTGTAAGTCGCTTTGGATAAAAGCGTCTGCTAAATGACTGTAATGTAATCTATCTATCTATCTATTATCTATCTATCTATCTATTATCTATTATCTATCTATCTATCTATCTATCTATCTATTATCTATCTATTATCTATCTATTATCTATCTATCTATCTATCTTTTGAGCTTTTTGAGATTTTGGCAAGTCAGTTTGGCTCTTAGCATTAAGAGTTTTTCATATTGAAACTCTGTTGTGAAAACTGGGCCAAAGCAAACGTAAAAAAAACTGATACACGGAGACAGACACACACACACACACACACACACACACAGGCACAGGCACACATTCATCTTTAGCCTTGACACTTCTTGTTCATGCCACATTTACCTCCACTTCTTACGGTCTTGGTACAGACAGACAGACAGACATCCCCCACCTCCCACCACTCCTCACACACACACACACACACACACACACACACACACACACACACACACACACACACACACACACACACACACACATACATGTGCTCAGCATCCTCTTCCTGTTCCCCTCCTTCGATATTCCTGTCACTGTTATCAGGCAGGTTCATCTCAGGGGGAGGCTGCTACTAAAACATGAGCAGTCCATTCAATACACTCCACCTAATCAGAGCTAAGCTGCTTGTGTAGCTTCCAGTTCTCTGCCCCATCAATGGAGAGAGAATGAGAGTGCAGTGTGTGTGTGTGTGCGTGTGTGTGTGTGTGTGTGTTTTAGTGGGACACCTAACCCCAGGGGAGCAGGTACAGTATCTCAGTACAGTGGAGCAGCTTTTTAAGAAATTAAACCGCGACAGTAAGTGGCCCCATTACACACACATACACCAGCTGAATGGTTCAGGGTTTGACCCCTCCATGGTAAATGTGCCATTAAAGAAGCGTTTACCTGAAACCGGCAGGGCCTCGCCTCACCCTTGAAGACCTGGTATAGATTGTGTCTTGTTTCTTTGATCTTCATTAGTCATGATCGCAGCTGGTTTCCCATTTGCCTCCATGTTGAATCCAGGGTGTGTGTGTGTGTGTGTGTGTGTGTGTGATGAGCTATGACTCAATGCAGCTTCCAAGCACTGGATGATTCTGCTTATTAAGGTTTCACTGTATGAGTTTATACAGAGTGAATACAGAACAATCAACCCTGGTCGTCTTCAGTTCCCCTGTGCTTCTTCTTTTCGTGGACCAGAATAACGGCGCTACCGTAGCATCACCGCTAGCTCGTTAGGCAGCACGGGCTCTCTTTCACCACCCACAACCCCCCTTGAGCACTAGAGCCGGACACCCCACCCCCACCCCCCTCCCTCACCCTTCAACACACACACACACACACACACACCTTATCTCCTTTTCCCTTCCTACACCCCCTCCTCTCCAACCTGCCCCCTCATCCCCCCCGTGTGGGTGGGTGCTCTCCTCTTTCCCTCTCCATCCATCCATCTATCTTTCTCTCTCTTTTTTGCTCCAGCTGCCCTGCCATGCATAATTAACTTTCTTGTGGAAGTGCTCCTATCCCTCCCTCCCTCCCTCCCTCCCTCTCTCCACCTCCCTCTCTCTTCCTGTCTTCCTGTCTGCAATTGAGGGGAGGTGAGGTTGGCCACGGAGCGGGAGGGTAGAGGTGGGGTGGACCTCTCTCTCTCTCTCTCTCTCTCTCTCTCTCTCTCCCCTCCTTCCTTCCCTACCTCCCTTTCCCCTCAGGCCTACACTAGGGCCGAGTGCCAGGCCTGTCTTGTTAAGTGATAATGTTAAAATGCTAAATCACACCACCGCCCCCCCCCTTTCTTCACCGCCTCATCCTGCGAAGGGTCTCTGGTTTCACTTAGTGCTGTCATCCTATCCAGTCACACTCATCAATACACAATGCAGGAGCTCCATCAGCCAGTGTGTTTCTCTCCCAGCATTAGTCAGGGCTACATTTGGGGCCTGACCAACGCCGTGTTAATGTGCACGTTAATGAGTTCGCCGGCCACACACTACCGAAGTATCAGACTCCCTTGTTTCAGTTACCCGTCGTTTTCATTTATTAAGCAAGTAAAAACATCGTGCCGAGTTCTGGGATCTCAGGTTTGCTCTCTCCATGCCATAGGAGAACACGGCGCTACTAGATATATCCATGTGTGCTTCAGATGGGTTTATGTCAGCAAGAAGTTAGAGGGTTAAGACATAAACACAGGATGTCCTTCAACAATTTCAAATCTGGATCTGGAGCATTAACTTTATAAATCTATATATATATATTTATATAAATAAAGGTTTTCTGTATTAATGATATTACCCTTTAAAGTAACCATTGGAGATGATGGATAACTTCCACTTTATTACTTTTCTAAAAGCTAATCTCCTGCTTTTTACAGTCCTCTACATGCACCTAACACCTGCAGCTACCTCTTACAGTGAACCTGTACCTGTTTGCGTTTTAAGCCAGCCAACTACGATATATCACAGATGGAATATCATATTTCTAGTTTTGAACATAGAGTACACTTTTTCTAAAACAAATTGAACATCAAATACTTTAATACTTAAACAGTTAAACACAATTAAAATGTGGATTTACTAGTATGATATTTGAGCCTGGTGTTATTTAGAAAGATGTGTGTACTTCTTCCACCATTCATTGCCACTTCTGCCGTTTACTTTGTGACTTTTTTACATTTGCTCTCAGGTCGTCTCCATATTACAGTTTTTTTCGATTGCTTTGACTCAATTTGCACAACAGATTTTCAATGTGCAAAACTCTAAATGCAAAGTGCCAAACTGACTTTCAAAATTCATACTCTAAGACACTACATCCTATGCTGACATACAAAGTGCAAAACTCTAAATCATCTGCTCCATCCTCAGAGTACAGCCACCTAACATTACAACAATGTTCAAATGCTTATTACTACAAACGCAGGTCACTAAATCAGTTCATCAGGTGTTTGTAGTCATGTCTCATTACTTCCAGCAACCTTGCCCAGGTTAGTAGCATTGCAACACAATTGATAATCTCTTCACCAAAACATAAAAGGCTGCTTAGAAACATGAATGGCAGTTTCTGACAACATGGAGCCGATGAGGCCGATTCTGTGGCCAAATGCAGCAGAGAGGCAAAATGCTGCTTAAGCACTGAAATGCATTTGTTTTGTTTTTTGTTACTGTAATTTTTGCCTTTACTGTTGTTTTTGCTTTTACTGTTGTTTTTGTTTTTACTGTAAAATTCAGTTGAGTTTACTGCATTACTGTATGATTTCTTTCATATACAGTAATCTACTGTAATCTAATATATTTTGTTTGTCTTACATAAAAACACAAGCTATATATATATATATATATATATACCTCAGTCTATCACAGGGGATCACAGGGGATGCTTGCTGTACTTCATTTGAATTACTTATGAGGAAATGACCCTTGCATAGTCTTTTTTGATGACAATTATTTAGTGTTTGACAGCATTATTTGATAATGGCCATTGTATTTGAAAATGCACCAATGATTAAACTTCAACGATGAACATATCCAATGTTCTGGTGCTATGATAAACTTTTGCATATAATATTCTCTCATTTGACACTGGTATTTATATTTTGCATGCTATATTAGATTTTGAACCCAAAATGAGCAGTATAGCATTCTGTGTTAAGAGTTTTGCACATTGAAACTCTGTTGTGCAAATTGAGTCAAAGCAATCGAAAAAAACTGTAATGTAACCCTCGCTGATGATGGATGACTAGGCTGTCAGCCGATACTAGTCTAGTACTATTACACAGGCTGTCAAGGTAGCCCAACTTTTCCAGCAGCTTCTGTACCAGTGACCCACTGGCAGCCCTGTCACCAGCTTCAAGGCTTTACCGGATTTAGACCGGTAATGTAGCTGGCTGGTTGCTCAGCCATAGCATACATTAGGCTAGGATATCAGTGATTCATTACATGGGCAAAAAGTAGTTAAAAAAGTCTGGATTATATCAACATATCATATCAAATTTTGGCCACGATTCAGTAACAGCTTTCACTAAGACACTACAGAGGATTTCAGCCATTAATTCTTACTTAATTCTTTGCAATACAGTATCAAGCTACCAGACTCACCACTAGATTTGCTGAAGAATTAGAAACCTTTGAAGCCTCTTGCTTTTCCTGGAGTCTGTCACAACAAATTGCATAAGGCATATAATGTAAATGTTGATTCATGTTCGTAGCGTGTACCTAGTAGTCGAGAGAGAGAGACAGTTCCTGTGTCAGACATCTCCATAGCGCTAACTTGAGCCAAGCCTTGAATATAATCCAAGGCCATCTGCTGGGTAGATCCTTCGATATGCTATGTGATGCCAATCTTTTCCAGTTACAACTGAGGCCTGCCGATGTCTTCGAACAGGCGAGATCTAGTATATCACAGATGGATTCGAACATGGATTTAGTTTATATGAAAATGACTGACATCCTTGAGCCTACGGTAAACCCCTTCCTCTAACGGCTATGATGTGGATGTGTGAACCCATCATGCCTAAAGATGCAGTGTGTGTGTGTGTGTGTGTGAAGTTGAAGAAATACTAACGCCCAATGATCTTGAACAGGTCAATCCAAAAGTACCAAGACATCAAGTGACACTTTCTGGTGCTACTCCATTGTGAGTGCATGGCAGCCTGACTTATTGGATGCATAGGTTCAGGTTTATTTCATGTTGCTACCAAATAGTTTTGATTGAGAAAATGCAGTCGTATTCCTGGAAAAGTTACAATGATCCGTCTCCCGTTAGCGTCAGTGGAACAGCTTGAAAAAAAGATAGTACTTGATGATGATGATACTTGGCTCTTCAGTAGAAACTTCTTATGTACTTGTTACTCATGTGATGTCTTATTGTGTTTTGTTGTGCACAGAGTCAATGTCATGTCACTCCTACATTGTATACGTGTCTTGTAACCAGGTCAGATCCTCCGTGTACCTGTTGTACTTGGTGAATTAAAGCAATTCTGATGTAAACAAACCACAACCAAACTACTCCATGGTGATAAAATAACACTGTATGTGCCTACTGTTTCCCGTCAGATTTACCACTCTACTTGTTCAAACCACCAGCGAGTGCTTTAGTCACCGCTCTAAAAAAAAAGGGCCGCGTTGACGTAATGGGAACATTGTCAGAAGGACCTCCATCTTCAACACTTCTCTCGGGGGCCCGGGCAAACCGGAGAAACAAGCTTTGAAGCTATTACATGTCAGACGTATGCTGAGCGACTCCATATTCCATTATTCCTCCTACACACACACACACTCACAGACGCTCACACATACAGGCACAGACACACACATGCATGCATACCCGCACGTGCATGCATGTACACACACATATACAAAATCCCCTTCTCGTACAAATTTTAAGCCCTGCAATCCCTCTTTTACAGCCGGAGCTTTGGAATACAGTCCATCGCAGTTCATGATGAAGAGGCAACCGCTGTAAAATCCAATGGGAGGTTTATGGAGATAGATGGAGATGAATACCTCTCTCCTTCATCCCTCTCTTTTTTTCTCTCTCTCATACACACACACACACATGAACACTTTCTCTCACTTTCCCAGTCACATGATATCCACCACAATTATACATTATACGATAGTCCCC
>JAXDDX010000582.1:0-34738 GCA_034670405.1 Hoplostethus atlanticus
TTTGGATTCATTATGTTTTTCCCTTATCCAATAAAATCCGGGCTTTTAATTTAAAGGCGTTCAAGTGCTACTGCTTGCCCGTGCTTGCTACTCTATGATAGGATTTATACTAGTCATTACCATTAGAAGTACTATGCCCTATCGGCTAAAGAGGTATCACCCAGAGCTACTACAGTTAAAACAGATGTTTTCACTGCTGAGACTAATTAAATCATGAAATAATAATAATAGAAAAGTAGAATGGTAAAAAAATTGTAATCATGTAAAATATAATATATAATATCATAATAATATAATAAGGGTGAATGTGGCTGTGGGAAATAAGAGCTGTAGAGGGAAGAAAAGGAGGCAGGTATCAGCTTCAGAATCCTTGAAACAGTGTTTTGAATCTGGATCCCTCCAGTCATCATTGTTGGTCCGTAGGCGATCATGTTCCAATGGGTAGTGGGTGAAAGTCAGTGGGAGGAATAGCTGCACATATTCAGTGGGTATGATCGTCAATCACATCCCATTGCTCTAGGGTAGCACTCTTCCAAGATGGGAGAAGGGGGTGCTATAAGTGGAAAAAGTGAGAAGAAGAAAAAGGATCATCGTGAGGGAAATGCATGCAAGCAGGTATGGGAGACGGGAGATGGGTCTGCATCGTCAACCGCCCCTGCCGGTCTAGGCTACCCTGCACCTCCTCCCCTCCACCCCAAGCAGGGGAGGAGGGGTGGGAGGGGTGACTTCCAGTAAAGAGAGGAGAGAAGAGAGGAGGATGGGGAATATGGAGGAGAGGATCAATGTGGTGAGGAAATGTATGACAAGCAGGTATGGGAAGACGGGAGATGGGTCTGACATCGTCAACCAGCCCCTGCCGGTCTAGGCTACCCTGCACCTCCTCCCCCTCCTCCCCAAGCAGGGGAGGAGGGGGGGGAGGGAGGGGTGACTTCAGTAAAAGAGAGGAGAGAAGAGAGGAGGATGGAGGACTATGGAGGAGAGGATCAATGTGGTGAGGAAATGTATGCAAGCAGGTATGGAAGCGGGAGATGGGTCTGCATCGTCAACCGCCCCCCTGCCGGTCTAGGCTACCCTGCACCTCCTCCCACTCCTCCCCCAACTAGGGGGAGGAGGGGGGGAGGGGTGATTTTCAGTAAAAGAGAGGAGAGAAGAGAGGAGGATGGAGAGGGGAGAGGAGAGAGAGGAGGGGAGAAGTAGAGTTGGAGAAAAGGGGAGAGGAGAGAGGGGAGAGAGGAGAAAGGAGAGGGGAGAGGGGAGAGGGGAGGGGAGAGAGGAGAGGGACTCTGGCGGCACTTATGTTTTCAAGGAGCCCGGTATATCCGAGGCTCTGGCGGGTTAGGGGTTTTTTATCTATCTCGGTGACCCTCCCCATGCAGTCCGACGACTACACAGTTTGGAATGGAGAGCCAGAGGCAAGGCACGGGCCGGCGCATGTCACTCAAAGCTCCTCTTACTGCGTGCCATCTGCCAGAAACCTCAGGGAGAAGAGTTAGATGGAAAGAAAGATTGAAGTAGTCTAGTAGTCTGTTAGTCTTGCTTTGTCACTATTAGACTTTATCTTGGGAACTACTGAGTCTCTTTAATCCTAAAGTAGGATCGTATGCCATGATTAGCCTTATTTAGATTGAATTCCTGGCTAGGCAATACGATTGGACTGTTATCCTATGGAGAATTTCAGGACACATCATCAGTAATGCACCTCAGGATCATTGGGCGTTTCTGCCTTTTAAGCTCTAGACACCCTCACCACGAGGCAGGCCACCGGTGGTCGATCAGTCCCCGGCGTGTGTCCCTGTAGTCAATTGATGTTTTGGGGAATATGATTATTCTTAGAGCCAGTTCTCACATTTGGAGGTTATTCACCTTATTTGGAGACCGTACAGGTCCTAGAGTGAGTTATCTGGCAGGTGTTTAGCATATTAGCTTTGGTGTCAATCTATGATAATGGCTTGTTAGCCATAGTCGACCGGTTAAGGTTTGGGTTAAGGTCAGGTCCAGGGTTAGCTGATTAGCTTTAGTCGACTGGTTAAGGTATGGGTTAAGGTTAGTTACAGGGTTAGCTGATCAGCTTTAGTCGACTGGTTAAGGTATGGGTTGAGGTTGGGTCCAGGCTTAGTTTGTCAGCTGTGGTTGACTGTGTTTCCTCCTCTTTTCCATTGGGTCCTCCATCCAGAATAACAGATCGCTTTTCCATTAGAAGGGGTGATGCATGTTCCCTCGTTGATGCTCTGATAGTGGGTGAAGGATCCACATCCCTGTAGGTCAAAGGTCATCCCTAAATTTTTGCAAAAAGGAGGAAAGAGATCCCAGGCCCGGGCCAGCGGAGAGGCGTCCCCCTCGAGCTTCTACTGGTCCAGCACCAAGGGATCCCCACTTAAACTCTATATACTTACCCATTGTTGAGGAGGAATGAAAAGAAGTGTAGTGGCTTGACCTTGTGGTGTTTTAGTAGACTGGCAATGTTGCAGCAGGTGAAGAGTCCAAACATCCCAGTCAATGGTCATCTGATCCGAAGGGAGGAGGAATGGAGAGATGCAGAGCCATCCGTTTCCTCGGCCTTGTAGTAGTGTGTCCAGTGCTGTAGTGGATGAAGGATCCAAACACCACAGGTCAAAGGTCATCCTCGGTTGCTGTCCCCCTTGCATTCTTCTTGTAGTCCAGTAATCCAAACAGCCTGTATATATCAGCCACCACATATAATATTCTATTCTAACCCTGTAACTATAAATTAAATGGGAATATTATCATTCTAAAATCAGGTTATACTTGCTAAGTCATCCCATTAGCATGTCTACCATGTGTAAATCGCCATAGAGGCTAGCATAGGTTAACTAACTTCTTTTTCGATATAGATATTCTTATAAACTAACAATTTGGCAATCCAAATCAATATAAGATCAATAAGATTACCATAGGATTACATATAGTGCTTCTGCACTTCTCCTTACCTGCCAATGAAATCACGGAGCAGTTTTAATCTTTAAAGCTCCTGTTGCTAAGTGCTACCATGCTTGCCCCGTGCTTGGCTCACTCTATGATAGGATTTACTACTAGTCATTACCATTAGCAAGTCACTACTGCCCCCTATCGGCTAAAGAGGGTATCACTCCAGAGCTACTACAGGTTAAAACAGGAGTGTTTTCCACTGCTGAACTAATAAAATCATGAGAATAATAATAATAAGAAAAGTAGGAATGGTAATAAAATTAGTAATCATGTAATTATATATAATATATAATATATAATAAAATATAATAATGTGGTGAATGTGGCTGTGGGAAAAAGAGCTGTAGAGGGAAGAAAAAGAAGCAGGTTCAGCTTCAGAATCCCTTGAAGACAGTGTTTTGAATCCTGGATCCCTCCAGTCATCATTGTTGGTCCCAGTAGGCGTTCATGTTCCAATAGGAGGTGGGTGAACTTCAGGTGGGGGTAGGCACATTTCCCAGTGTTGTGGTGATCCAATCACATCCATTGTCTCCAGGGAGCATCTTCCAAGATGTGTGGTCTTAGTGGAAGAAATGAAAAAAAGGATCAATGTGGAGAGGAAATGCATGCAAGCAGGTATGGGAGACGGGAGATGGGTCTGCATCGTCAACCGCCCCCTGCCGGTCTAGGCTACCCTGCACCTCCTCCCCCTCCTCCCCCCAAGCAGGGGAGGAGGGGGGGAGGGGTGACTCTCCAGTAAAAGAGAGGAGAGAAGAGAGGAGGATGGAGGAATGGAGGAGAGGATCAATGTGGTGAGGAAATGCATGCAAGCAGGTATGGGAAGCGGGAGATGTGTCTACATCGTCAACCACCCCCTGCCGGTCTAGGCTACCCTGCACCTCCTCCCCCTCCTCCCCCAAGCAGGGGAGGAGGGGGGGAGGGGTGACTCTCCAGTAAAAGAGAGGAGAGAAGAGAGGAGGATGGAGGAATGGAGGAGAGGGTCAATGTGGTGAGGAAATGCATGCAAGCAGGTATGGGAAGCGGGAGATGTGTCTACATCGTCAACCACCCCCTGCCGGTCTAGGCTACCCTGCACCTCCTCCCCCTCCTCCCCCAACTAGGGGGAGGAGGGGGGGGAGGGGTGACTTTTCAGAAAAAGAGAGGAGAGAAGAGAGGAGGATGGAGAGGGGAGAGGAGAGAGGGGAGGGGAGAAGTAGAGTTGGAGAAAAGGGGAGAGGAGAGAGGGGAGAGAGGAGAAAGGAGAGGGGGGAGAGGGGAGAGGGGAGGGGAGAGAGGAGAGGGACTCTGGCGGCACTTATGTTTTCAAGGAGCCCGGTATATCCGAGGCTCTGGCGGGTTAGGGGTTTTTTATCTATCTCGGTGACTCCCCCTGTGCAGTCCGACAACTACACAGTTTGGAATGGAGAGCCAGAGGCAAGGCACGGGCCGGCGCATGTCACTCAAAGCTCCTCTTACTGTGTGCCGTCTGCCAGAGTTAGATGGAGAGAAAGATGTGTGTAGTAGGTTTGTAGTTAAGTAGTCTAGTAGTCAGTTAGTCTTGCTTTGTCACTATTAGACTTTGTCTTGGGAACTACTGAGTCTCTTTAATCCTAAAGTAGAATCGTATGCCATGATTAGCCTTATTTAGATTGAATTCCTGGCTAGGCAATACGATTGGACTGTTATCCTATGGAGAATTTCAGGACACATCATCAGTAATGCACCTCAGGATCATTGGGCGTTTCTGCCTTTTAAGCTCTAGACACCCTCACCACGAGGCAGGCCACCGGTGGTCGATCAGTCCCCGGCGTGTGTCCCTGTAGTCAATTGATGTTTTGGGGAATATGATTATTCTTAGAGCCAGTTCTCACATTTGGAGGTTATTCACCTTATTTGGAGACCGTAAAGGTCCTAGAGTGAGTTATCTGGCAGGTGTTTAGCATATTAGCTTTGGTGTCAATCTATGATAATGGCTTGTTAGCCATAGTCGGACCGGTTTAAGGTTTGGGTTAAGGTCAGGTCCAGGGTTAGCTGATTAGCTTTAGTCGACTGGTTAAGGTATGGGTTAAGGTTAGTTACAGGGTTAGCTGATCAGCTTTAGTCGACTGGTTAAGGTATGGGTTGAGGTTGGGTCCAGGCTTAGTTTGTCAGCTGTGGTTGACTGTGTTTCCTCCTCTTTTCCATTGGGTCCTCCATCCAGAATAACAGATCGCTTTTCCATTAGAAGGGGTGATGCATGTTCCCTCGTTGATGCTCTGATAGTGGGTGAAGGATCCACATCCCTGTAGGTCAAAGGTCATCCCTAAATTTTTGCAAAAAGGAGGAAAGAGATCCCCAGGCCCGGGCCAGCGGAGAGGCGTCCCCCTCGAGCTTCTACTGGTCCAGCACCAAGGGATCCCCACTTAAACTCTATATACTTACCCATTGTTGAGGAGGAATGAAAAGAAGTGTAGTGGCTTGACCTTGTGGTGTTTTAGTAGACTGGCAGTGTTGCAGCAGGTGAAGAGTCCAAACATCCCAGTCAATGGTCATCTGATCCGAAGGGAGGAGGAATGGAGAGATGCAGAGCCATCCGTTTCCTCGGCCTTGTAGTAGTGTGTCCAGTGCTGTAGTGGATGAAGGATCCAAACACCACAGGTCAAAGGTCATCCTCGGTTGCTGTCCCCCTTGCATTCTTCTTGTAGTCCAGTAATCCAAACAGCCTGTATATATCAGCCACCACATATAATATTCTATTCTAACCCTGTAACTATAAATTAAATGGGAATATTATCATTCTAAAATCAGGTTATACTTGCTAAGTCATCCCATTAGCATGTCTACCATGTGTAAATCGCCATAGAGGCTAGCATAGGTTAACTAACTTCTTTTTCGATATAGATATTCTTATAAACTAACAATTTGGCAATCCAAATCAATATAAGATCAATAAGATTACCATAGGATTACATATAGTGCTTCTGCACTTCTCCTTACCTGCCAATGAAATCACGGAGCAGTTTTAATCTTTAAAGCTCCTGTTGCTAAGTGCTACCATGCTTGCCCCGTGCTTGGCTCACTCTATGATAGGATTTACTACTAGTCATTACCATTAGCAAGTCGCTGCTGCCCCCTATCGGCTAAAGAGGGTATCACTCCAGAGCTACTACAGGTTAAAACAGGAGTGTTTTCCACTGCTGAACTAATAAAATCATGAGAATAATAATAATAAGAAAAGTAGGAATGGTAATAAAATTAGTAATCATGTAATTATATATAATATATAATATATAATAAAATATAATAATGTGGTGAATGTGGCTGTGGGAAAAAGAGCTGTAGAGGGAAGAAAAAGAAGCAGGTTCAGCTTCAGAATCCCTTGAAGACAGTGTTTTGAATCCTGGATCCCTCCAGTCATCATTGTTGGTCCCAGTAGGCGTTCATGTTCCAATAGGAGGTGGGTGAACTTCAGGTGGGGGTAGGCACATTTCCCAGTGTTGTGGTGATCCAATCACATCCATTGTCTCCAGGGAGCATCTTCCAAGATGTGTGGTCTTAGTGGAAGAAATGAAAAAAAAGGATCAATGTGGAGAGGAAATGCATGCAAGCAGGTATGGGAGACGGGAGATGGGTCTGCATCGTCAACCGCCCCCTGCCGGTCTAGGCTACCCTGCACCTCCTCCCCCTCCTCCCCCAAGCAGGGGAGGAGGGGGGGAGGGGTGACTCTCCAGTAAAAGAGAGGAGAGAAGAGAGGAGGATGGAGGAATGGAGGAGAGGATCAATGTGGTGAGGAAATGCATGCAAGCAGGTATGGGAAGCGGGAGATGTGTCTACATCGTCAACCACCCCCCTGCCGGTCTAGGCTACCCTGCACCTCCTCCCCCTCCTCCCCCAAGCAGGGGAGGAGGGGGGGAGGGGTGACTCTCCAGTAAAAGAGAGGAGAGAAGAGAGGAGGATGGAGGAATGGAGGAGAGGGTCAATGTGGTGAGGAAATGCATGCAAGCAGGTATGGGAAGCGGGAGATGTGTCTACATCGTCAACCACCCCCTGCCGGTCTAGGCTACCCTGCACCTCCTCCCCCTCCTCCCCCAACTAGGGGGAGGAGGGGGGGAGGGGTGACTTTTCAGAAAAAGAGAGGAGAGAAGAGAGGAGGATGGAGAGGGGAGAGGAGAGAGGGGAGGGGAGAAGTAGAGTTGGAGAAAAGGGGAGAGGAGAGAGGGGAGAGAGGAGAAAGGAGAGGGGAGAGGGGAGAGGGGAGGGGAGAGAGGAGAGGGACTCTGGCGGCACTTATGTTTTCAAGGAGCCCGGTATATCCGAGGCTCTGGCGGGTTAGGGGTTTTTTATCTATCTCGGTGACTCCCCCTGTGCAGTCCGACAACTACACAGTTTGGAATGGAGAGCCAGAGGCAAGGCACGGGCCGGCGCATGTCACTCAAAGCTCCTCTTACTGTGTGCCGTCTGCCAGAGTTAGATGGAGAGAAAGATGTGTGTAGTAGGTTTGTAGTTAAGTAGTCTAGTAGTCAGTTAGTCTTGCTTTGTCACTATTAGACTTTGTCTTGGGAACTACTGAGTCTCTTTAATCCTAAAGTAGAATCGTATGCCATGATTAGCCTTATTTAGATTGAATTCCTGGCTAGGCAATACGATTGGACTGTTATCCTATGGAGAATTTCAGGACACATCATCAGTAATGCACCTCAGGATCATTGGGCGTTTCTGCCTTTTAAGCTCTAGACACCCTCACCACGAGGCAGGCCACCGGTGGTCGATCAGTCCCCGGCGTGTGTCCTGTAGTCAATTGATGTTTTGGGGAATATGATTATTCTTAGAGCCAGTTCTCACATTTGGAGGTTATTCACCTTATTTGGAGACCGTAAAGGTCCTAGAGTGAGTTATCTGGCAGGTGTTTAGCATATTAGCTTTGGTGTCAATCTATGATAATGGCTTGTTAGCCATAGTCGACCGGTTAAGGTTTGGGTTAAGGTCAGGTCCAGGGTTAGCTGATTAGCTTTAGTCGACTGGTTAAGGTATGGGTTAAGGTTAGTTACAGGGTTAGCTGATCAGCTTTAGTCGACTGGTTAAGGTATGGGTTGAGGTTGGGTCCAGGCTTAGTTTGTCAGCTGTGGTTGACTGTGTTTCCTCCTCTTTTCCATTGGGTCCTCCATCCAGAATAACAGATCGCTTTTCCATTAGAAGGGGTGATGCATGTTCCCTCGTTGATGCTCTGATAGTGGGTGAAGGATCCACATCCCTGTAGGTCAAAGGTCATCCCTAAATTTTTGCAAAAAGGAGGAAAGAGATCCCCAGGCCCGGGCCAGCGGAGAGGCGTCCCCCTCGAGCTTCTACTGGTCCAGCACCAAGGGATCCCCACTTAAACTCTATATACTTACCCATTGTTGAGGAGGAATGAAAAGAAGTGTAGTGGCTTGACCTTGTGGTGTTTTAGTAGACTGGCAGTGTTGCAGCAGGTGAAGAGTCCAAACATCCCAGTCAATGGTCATCTGATCCGAAGGGAGGAGGAATGGAGAGATGCAGAGCCATCCGTTTCCTCGGCCTTGTAGTAGTGTGTCCAGTGCTGTAGTGGATGAAGGATCCAAACACCACAGGTCAAAGGTCATCCTCGGTTGCTGTCCCCCTTGCATTCTTCTTGTAGTCCAGTAATCCAAACAGCCTGTATATATCAGCCACCACATATAATATTCTATTCTAACCCTGTAACTATAAATTAAATGGGAATATTATCATTCTAAAATCAGGTTATACTTGCTAAGTCATCCCATTAGCATGTCTACCATGTGTAAATCGCCATAGAGGCTAGCATAGGTTAACTAACTTCTTTTTCGATATAGATATTCTTATAAACTAACAATTTGGCAATCCAAATCAATATAAGATCAATAAGATTACCATAGGATTACATATAGTGCTTCTGCACTTCTCCTTACCTGCCAATGAAATCACGGAGCAGTTTTAATCTTTAAAGCTCCTGTTGCTAAGTGCTACCATGCTTGCCCCGTGCTTGGCTCACTCTATGATAGGATTTACTACTAGTCATTACCATTAGCAAGTCGCTGCTGCCCCCTATCGGCTAAAGAGGGTATCACTCCAGAGCTACTACAGGTTAAAACAGGAGTGTTTTCCACTGCTGAACTAATAAAATCATGAGAATAATAATAATAAGAAAAGTAGGAATGGTAATAAAATTAGTAATCATGTAATTATATATAATATATAATATATAATAAAATATAATAATGTGGTGAATGTGGCTGTGGGAAAAAGAGCTGTAGAGGGAAGAAAAAGAAGCAGGTTCAGCTTCAGAATCCCTTGAAGACAGTGTTTTGAATCCTGGATCCCTCCAGTCATCATTGTTGGTCCCAGTAGGCGTTCATGTTCCAATAGGAGGTGGGTGAACTTCAGGTGGGGGTAGGCACATTTCCCAGTGTTGTGGTGATCCAATCACATCCATTGTCTCCAGGGAGCATCTTCCAAGATGTGTGGTCTTAGTGGAAGAAATGAAAAAAAAGGATCAATGTGGAGAGGAAATGCATGCAAGCAGGTATGGGAGACGGGAGATGGGTCTGCATCGTCAACCGCCCCCTGCCGGTCTAGGCTACCCTGCACCTCCTCCCCCTCCTCCCCCAAGCAGGGGAGGAGGGGGGGAGGGGTGACTCTCCAGTAAAAGAGAGGAGAGAAGAGAGGAGGATGGAGGAATGGAGGAGAGGATCAATGTGGTGAGGAAATGCATGCAAGCAGGTATGGGAAGCGGGAGATGTGTCTACATCGTCAACCACCCCCTGCCGGTCTAGGCTACCCTGCACCTCCTCCCCCTCCTCCCCCAAGCAGGGGAGGAGGGGGGGAGGGGTGACTCTCCAGTAAAAGAGAGGAGAGAAGAGAGGAGGATGGAGGAATGGAGGAGAGGGTCAATGTGGTGAGGAAATGCATGCAAGCAGGTATGGGAAGCGGGAGATGTGTCTACATCGTCAACCACCCCCTGCCGGTCTAGGCTACCCTGCACCTCCTCCCCCTCCTCCCCCAACTAGGGGGAGGAGGGGGGGGAGGGGTGACTTTTTCAGAAAAAGAGAGGAGAGAAGAGAGGAGGATGGAGAGGGGAGAGGAGAGAGGGGAGGGGAGAAGTAGAGTTGGAGAAAAGGGGAGAGGAGAGAGGGGAGAGAGGAGAAAGGAGAGGGGAGAGGGGAGAGGGGAGGGGAGAGAGGAGAGGGACTCTGGCGGCACTTATGTTTTCAAGGAGCCCGGTATATCCGAGGCTCTGGCGGGTTAGGGGTTTTTTATCTATCTCGGTGACTCCCCCTGTGCAGTCCGACAACTACACAGTTTGGAATGGAGAGCCAGAGGCAAGGCACGGGCCGGCGCATGTCACTCAAAGCTCCTCTTACTGTGTGCCGTCTGCCAGAGTTAGATGGAGAGAAAGATGTGTGTAGTAGGTTTGTAGTTAAGTAGTCTAGTAGTCAGTTAGTCTTGCTTTGTCACTATTAGACTTTGTCTTGGGAACTACTGAGTCTTTTTAATCCTAAAGTAGAATCGTATGCCATGATTAGCCTTATTTAGATTGAATTCCTGGCTAGGCAATACGATTGGACTGTTATCCTATGGAGAATTTCAGGACACATCATCAGTAATGCACCTCAGGATCATTGGGCGTTTCTGCCTTTTAAGCTCTAGACACCCTCACCACGAGGCAGGCCACCGGTGGTCGATCAGTCCCCGGCGTGTGTCCTGTAGTCAATTGATGTTTTGGGGAATATGATTATTCTTAGAGCCAGTTCTCACATTTGGAGGTTATTCACCTTATTTGGAGACCGTAAAGGTCCTAGAGTGAGTTATCTGGCAGGTGTTTAGCATATTAGCTTTGGTGTCAATCTATGATAATGGCTTGTTAGCCATAGTCGACCGGTTAAGGTTTGGGTTAAGGTCAGGTCCAGGGTTAGCTGATTAGCTTTAGTCGACTGGTTAAGGTATGGGTTAAGGTTAGTTACAGGGTTAGCTGATCAGCTTTAGTCGACTGGTTAAGGTATGGGTTGAGGTTGGGTCCAGGCTTAGTTTGTCAGCTGTGGTTGACTGTGTTTCCTCCTCTTTTCCATTGGGTCCTCCATCCAGAATAACAGATCGCTTTTCCATTAGAAGGGGTGATGCATGTTCCCTCGTTGATGCTCTGATAGTGGGTGAAGGATCCACATCCCTGTAGGTCAAAGGTCATCCCTAAATTTTTGCAAAAAGGAGGAAAGAGATCCCCAGGCCCGGGCCAGCGGAGAGGCGTCCCCCTCGAGCTTCTACTGGTCCAGCACCAAGGGATCCCCACTTAAACTCTATATACTTACCCATTGTTGAGGAGGAATGAAAAGAAGTGTAGTGGCTTGACCTTGTGGTGTTTTAGTAGACTGGCAGTGTTGCAGCAGGTGAAGAGTCCAAACATCCCAGTCAATGGTCATCTGATCCGAAGGGAGGAGGAATGGAGAGATGCAGAGCCATCCGTTTCCTCGGCCTTGTAGTAGTGTGTCCAGTGCTGTAGTGGATGAAGGATCCAAACACCACAGGTCAAAGGTCATCCTCGGTTGCTGTCCCCCTTGCATTCTTCTTGTAGTCCAGTAATCCAAACAGCCTGTATATATCAGCCACCACATATAATATTCTATTCTAACCCTGTAACTATAAATTAAATGGGAATATTATCATTCTAAAATCAGGTTATACTTGCTAAGTCATCCCATTAGCATGTCTACCATGTGTAAATCGCCATAGAGGCTAGCATAGGTTAACTAACTTCTTTTTCGATATAGATATTCTTATAAACTAACAATTTGGCAATCCAAATCAATATAAGATCAATAAGATTACCATAGGATTACATATAGTGCTTCTGCACTTCTCCTTACCTGCCAATGAAATCACGGAGCAGTTTTAATCTTTAAAGCTCCTGTTGCTAAGTGCTACCATGCTTGCCCCGTGCTTGGCTCACTCTATGATAGGATTTACTACTAGTCATTACCATTAGCAAGTCGCTGCTGCCCCCTATCGGCTAAAGAGGGTATCACTCCAGAGCTACTACAGGTTAAAACAGGAGTGTTTTCCACTGCTGAACTAATAAAATCATGAGAATAATAATAATAAGAAAAGTAGGAATGGTAATAAAATTAGTAATCATGTAATTATATATAATATATAATATATAATAAAATATAATAATGTGGTGAATGTGGCTGTGGGAAAAAGAGCTGTAGAGGGAAGAAAAAGAAGCAGGTTCAGCTTCAGAATCCCTTGAAGACAGTGTTTTGAATCCTGGATCCCTCCAGTCATCATTGTTGGTCCCAGTAGGCGTTCATGTTCCAATAGGAGGTGGGTGAACTTCAGGTGGGGGTAGGCACATTTCCCAGTGTTGTGGTGATCCAATCACATCCATTGTCTCCAGGGAGCATCTTCCAAGATGTGTGGTCTTAGTGGAAGAAATGAAAAAAAAGGATCAATGTGGAGAGGAAATGCATGCAAGCAGGTATGGGAGACGGGAGATGGGTCTGCATCGTCAACCGCCCCCTGCCGGTCTAGGCTACCCTGCACCTCCTCCCCCTCCTCCCCCAAGCAGGGGAGGAGGGGGGGAGGGGTGACTCTCCAGTAAAAGAGAGGAGAGAAGAGAGGAGGATGGAGGAATGGAGGAGAGGATCAATGTGGTGAGGAAATGCATGCAAGCAGGTATGGGAAGCGGGAGATGTGTCTACATCGTCAACCACCCCCTGCCGGTCTAGGCTACCCTGCACCTCCTCCCCCTCCTCCCCCAAGCAGGGGAGGAGGGGGGGAGGGGTGACTCTCCAGTAAAAGAGAGGAGAGAAGAGAGGAGGATGGAGGAATGGAGGAGAGGGTCAATGTGGTGAGGAAATGCATGCAAGCAGGTATGGGAAGCGGGAGATGTGTCTACATCGTCAACCACCCCCTGCCGGTCTAGGCTACCCTGCACCTCCTCCCCCTCCTCCCCCAACTAGGGGGAGGAGGGGGGGAGGGGTGACTTTTCAGAAAAAGAGAGGAGAGAAGAGAGGAGGATGGAGAGGGGAGAGGAGAGAGGGGAGGGGAGAAGTAGAGTTGGAGAAAAGGGGAGAGGAGAGAGGGGAGAGAGGAGAAAGGAGAGGGGAGAGGGGAGAGGGGAGGGGAGAGAGGAGAGGGACTCTGGCGGCACTTATGTTTTCAAGGAGCCCGGTATATCCGAGGCTCTGGCGGGTTAGGGGTTTTTTATCTATCTCGGTGACTCCCCCTGTGCAGTCCGACAACTACACAGTTTGGAATGGAGAGCCAGAGGCAAGGCACGGGCCGGCGCATGTCACTCAAAGCTCCTCTTACTGTGTGCCGTCTGCCAGAGTTAGATGGAGAGAAAGATGTGTGTAGTAGGTTTGTAGTTAAGTAGTCTAGTAGTCAGTTAGTCTTGCTTTGTCACTATTAGACTTTGTCTTGGGAACTACTGAGTCTTTTTAATCCTAAAGTAGAATCGTATGCCATGATTAGCCTTATTTAGATTGAATTCCTGGCTAGGCAATACGATTGGACTGTTATCCTATGGAGAATTTCAGGACACATCATCAGTAATGCACCTCAGGATCATTGGGCGTTTCTGCCTTTTAAGCTCTAGACACCCTCACCACGAGGCAGGCCACCGGTGGTCGATCAGTCCCCGGCGTGTGTCCTGTAGTCAATTGATGTTTTGGGGAATATGATTATTCTTAGAGCCAGTTCTCACATTTGGAGGTTATTCACCTTATTTGGAGACCGTAAAGGTCCTAGAGTGAGTTATCTGGCAGGTGTTTAGCATATTAGCTTTGGTGTCAATCTATGATAATGGCTTGTTAGCCATAGTCGACCGGTTAAGGTTTGGGTTAAGGTCAGGTCCAGGGTTAGCTGATTAGCTTTAGTCGACTGGTTAAGGTATGGGTTAAGGTTAGTTACAGGGTTAGCTGATCAGCTTTAGTCGACTGGTTAAGGTATGGGTTGAGGTTGGGTCCAGGCTTAGTTTGTCAGCTGTGGTTGACTGTGTTTCCTCCTCTTTTCCATTGGGTCCTCCATCCAGAATAACAGATCGCTTTTCCATTAGAAGGGGTGATGCATGTTCCCTCGTTGATGCTCTGATAGTGGGTGAAGGATCCACATCCCTGTAGGTCAAAGGTCATCCCTAAATTTTTGCAAAAAGGAGGAAAGAGATCCCCAGGCCCGGGCCAGCGGAGAGGCGTCCCCCTCGAGCTTCTACTGGTCCAGCACCAAGGGATCCCCACTTAAACTCTATATACTTACCCATTGTTGAGGAGGAATGAAAAGAAGTGTAGTGGCTTGACCTTGTGGTGTTTTAGTAGACTGGCAGTGTTGCAGCAGGTGAAGAGTCCAAACATCCCAGTCAATGGTCATCTGATCCGAAGGGAGGAGGAATGGAGAGATGCAGAGCCATCCGTTTCCTCGGCCTTGTAGTAGTGTGTCCAGTGCTGTAGTGGATGAAGGATCCAAACACCACAGGTCAAAGGTCATCCTCGGTTGCTGTCCCCCTTGCATTCTTCTTGTAGTCCAGTAATCCAAACAGCCTGTATATATCAGCCACCACATATAATATTCTATTCTAACCCTGTAACTATAAATTAAATGGGAATATTATCATTCTAAAATCAGGTTATACTTGCTAAGTCATCCCATTAGCATGTCTACCATGTGTAAATCGCCATAGAGGCTAGCATAGGTTAACTAACTTCTTTTTCGATATAGATATTCTTATAAACTAACAATTTGGCAATCCAAATCAATATAAGATCAATAAGATTACCATAGGATTACATATAGTGCTTCTGCACTTCTCCTTACCTGCCAATGAAATCACGGAGCAGTTTTAATCTTTAAAGCTCCTGTTGCTAAGTGCTACCATGCTTGCCCCGTGCTTGGCTCACTCTATGATAGGATTTACTACTAGTCATTACCATTAGCAAGTCGCTGCTGCCCCCTATCGGCTAAAGAGGGTATCACTCCAGAGCTACTACAGGTTAAAACAGGAGTGTTTTCCACTGCTGAACTAATAAAATCATGAGAATAATAATAATAAGAAAAGTAGGAATGGTAATAAAATTAGTAATCATGTAATTATATATAATATATAATATATAATAAAATATAATAATGTGGTGAATGTGGCTGTGGGAAAAAGAGCTGTAGAGGGAAGAAAAAGAAGCAGGTTCAGCTTCAGAATCCCTTGAAGACAGTGTTTTGAATCCTGGATCCCTCCAGTCATCATTGTTGGTCCCAGTAGGCGTTCATGTTCCAATAGGAGGTGGGTGAACTTCAGGTGGGGGTAGGCACATTTCCCAGTGTTGTGGTGATCCAATCACATCCATTGTCTCCAGGGAGCATCTTCCAAGATGTGTGGTCTTAGTGGAAGAAATGAAAAAAAAGGATCAATGTGGAGAGGAAATGCATGCAAGCAGGTATGGGAGACGGGAGATGGGTCTGCATCGTCAACCGCCCCCTGCCGGTCTAGGCTACCCTGCACCTCCTCCCCCTCCTCCCCCAAGCAGGGGAGGAGGGGGGGAGGGGTGACTCTCCAGTAAAAGAGAGGAGAGAAGAGAGGAGGATGGAGGAATGGAGGAGAGGATCAATGTGGTGAGGAAATGCATGCAAGCAGGTATGGGAAGCGGGAGATGTGTCTACATCGTCAACCACCCCCTGCCGGTCTAGGCTACCCTGCACCTCCTCCCCCTCCTCCCCCAAGCAGGGGAGGAGGGGGGGAGGGGTGACTCTCCAGTAAAAGAGAGGAGAGAAGAGAGGAGGATGGAGGAATGGAGGAGAGGGTCAATGTGGTGAGGAAATGCATGCAAGCAGGTATGGGAAGCGGGAGATGTGTCTACATCGTCAACCACCCCCTGCCGGTCTAGGCTACCCTGCACCTCCTCCCCCTCCTCCCCCAACTAGGGGGAGGAGGGGGGGAGGGGTGACTTTTCAGAAAAAGAGAGGAGAGAAGAGAGGAGGATGGAGAGGGGAGAGGAGAGAGGGGAGGGGAGAAGTAGAGTTGGAGAAAAGGGGAGAGGAGAGAGGGGAGAGAGGAGAAAGGAGAGGGGAGAGGGGAGAGGGGAGGGGAGAGAGGAGAGGGACTCTGGCGGCACTTATGTTTTCAAGGAGCCCGGTATATCCGAGGCTCTGGCGGGTTAGGGGTTTTTTATCTATCTCGGTGACTCCCCCTGTGCAGTCCGACAACTACACAGTTTGGAATGGAGAGCCAGAGGCAAGGCACGGGCCGGCGCATGTCACTCAAAGCTCCTCTTACTGTGTGCCGTCTGCCAGAGTTAGATGGAGAGAAAGATGTGTGTAGTAGGTTTGTAGTTAAGTAGTCTAGTAGTCAGTTAGTCTTGCTTTGTCACTATTAGACTTTGTCTTGGGAACTACTGAGTCTTTTTAATCCTAAAGTAGAATCGTATGCCATGATTAGCCTTATTTAGATTGAATTCCTGGCTAGGCAATACGATTGGACTGTTATCCTATGGAGAATTTCAGGACACATCATCAGTAATGCACCTCAGGATCATTGGGCGTTTCTGCCTTTTAAGCTCTAGACACCCTCACCACGAGGCAGGCCACCGGTGGTCGATCAGTCCCCGGCGTGTGTCCTGTAGTCAATTGATGTTTTGGGGAATATGATTATTCTTAGAGCCAGTTCTCACATTTGGAGGTTATTCACCTTATTTGGAGACCGTAAAGGTCCTAGAGTGAGTTATCTGGCAGGTGTTTAGCATATTAGCTTTGGTGTCAATCTATGATAATGGCTTGTTAGCCATAGTCGACCGGTTAAGGTTTGGGTTAAGGTCAGGTCCAGGGTTAGCTGATTAGCTTTAGTCGACTGGTTAAGGTATGGGTTAAGGTTAGTTACAGGGTTAGCTGATCAGCTTTAGTCGACTGGTTAAGGTATGGGTTGAGGTTGGGTCCAGGCTTAGTTTGTCAGCTGTGGTTGACTGTGTTTCCTCCTCTTTTCCATTGGGTCCTCCATCCAGAATAACAGATCGCTTTTCCATTAGAAGGGGTGATGCATGTTCCCTCGTTGATGCTCTGATAGTGGGTGAAGGATCCACATCCCTGTAGGTCAAAGGTCATCCCTAAATTTTTGCAAAAAGGAGGAAAGAGATCCCCAGGCCCGGGCCAGCGGAGAGGCGTCCCCCTCGAGCTTCTACTGGTCCAGCACCAAGGGATCCCCACTTAAACTCTATATACTTACCCATTGTTGAGGAGGAATGAAAAGAAGTGTAGTGGCTTGACCTTGTGGTGTTTTAGTAGACTGGCAGTGTTGCAGCAGGTGAAGAGTCCAAACATCCCAGTCAATGGTCATCTGATCCGAAGGGAGGAGGAATGGAGAGATGCAGAGCCATCCGTTTCCTCGGCCTTGTAGTAGTGTGTCCAGTGCTGTAGTGGATGAAGGATCCAAACACCACAGGTCAAAGGTCATCCTCGGTTGCTGTCCCCCTTGCATTCTTCTTGTAGTCCAGTAATCCAAACAGCCTGTATATATCAGCCACCACATATAATATTCTATTCTAACCCTGTAACTATAAATTAAATGGGAATATTATCATTCTAAAATCAGGTTATACTTGCTAAGTCATCCCATTAGCATGTCTACCATGTGTAAATCGCCATAGAGGCTAGCATAGGTTAACTAACTTCTTTTTCGATATAGATATTCTTATAAACTAACAATTTGGCAATCCAAATCAATATAAGATCAATAAGATTACCATAGGATTACATATAGTGCTTCTGCACTTCTCCTTACCTGCCAATGAAATCACGGAGCAGTTTTAATCTTTAAAGCTCCTGTTGCTAAGTGCTACCATGCTTGCCCCGTGCTTGGCTCACTCTATGATAGGATTTACTACTAGTCATTACCATTAGCAAGTCGCTGCTGCCCCCTATCGGCTAAAGAGGGTATCACTCCAGAGCTACTACAGGTTAAAACAGGAGTGTTTTCCACTGCTGAACTAATAAAATCATGAGAATAATAATAATAAGAAAAGTAGGAATGGTAATAAAATTAGTAATCATGTAATTATATATAATATATAATATATAATAAAATATAATAATGTGGTGAATGTGGCTGTGGGAAAAAGAGCTGTAGAGGGAAGAAAAAGAAGCAGGTTCAGCTTCAGAATCCCTTGAAGACAGTGTTTTGAATCCTGGATCCCTCCAGTCATCATTGTTGGTCCCAGTAGGCGTTCATGTTCCAATAGGAGGTGGGTGAACTTCAGGTGGGGGTAGGCACATTTCCCAGTGTTGTGGTGATCCAATCACATCCATTGTCTCCAGGGAGCATCTTCCAAGATGTGTGGTCTTAGTGGAAGAAATGAAAA
Source organism: Hoplostethus atlanticus (assembly GCA_034670405.1). Lineage (NCBI taxonomy): Eukaryota > Metazoa > Chordata > Actinopteri > Trachichthyiformes > Trachichthyidae > Hoplostethus > Hoplostethus atlanticus. Next base: position 18,270 of record JAXDDX010000582.1, read on the forward strand.
AAAAGGATCAATGTGGAGAGGAAATGCATGCAAGCAGGTATGGGAGACGGGAGATGGGTCTGCATCGTCAACCGCCCCCTGCCGGTCTAGGCTACCCTGCACCTCCTCCCCCTCCTCCCCCAAGCAGGGGAGGAGGGGGGGAGGGGTGACTCTCCAGTAAAAGAGAGGAGAGAAGAGAGGAGGATGGAGGAATGGAGGAGAGGATCAATGTGGTGAGGAAATGCATGCAAGCAGGTATGGGAAGCGGGAGATGTGTCTACATCGTCAACCACCCCCTGCCGGTCTAGGCTACCCTGCACCTCCTCCCCCTCCTCCCCCAAGCAGGGGAGGAGGGGGGGAGGGGTGACTCTCCAGTAAAAGAGAGGAGAGAAGAGAGGAGGATGGAGGAATGGAGGAGAGGGTCAATGTGGTGAGGAAATGCATGCAAGCAGGTATGGGAAGCGGGAGATGTGTCTACATCGTCAACCACCCCCTGCCGGTCTAGGCTACCCTGCACCTCCTCCCCCTCCTCCCCCAACTAGGGGGAGGAGGGGGGGAGGGGTGACTTTTCAGAAAAAGAGAGGAGAGAAGAGAGGAGGATGGAGAGGGGAGAGGAGAGAGGGGAGGGGAGAAGTAGAGTTGGAGAAAAGGGGAGAGGAGAGAGGGGAGAGAGGAGAAAGGAGAGGGGAGAGGGGAGAGGGGAGGGGAGAGAGGAGAGGGACTCTGGCGGCACTTATGTTTTCAAGGAGCCCGGTATATCCGAGGCTCTGGCGGGTTAGGGGTTTTTTATCTATCTCGGTGACTCCCCCTGTGCAGTCCGACAACTACACAGTTTGGAATGGAGAGCCAGAGGCAAGGCACGGGCCGGCGCATGTCACTCAAAGCTCCTCTTACTGTGTGCCGTCTGCCAGAGTTAGATGGAGAGAAAGATGTGTGTAGTAGGTTTGTAGTTAAGTAGTCTAGTAGTCAGTTAGTCTTGCTTTGTCACTATTAGACTTTGTCTTGGGAACTACTGAGTCTTTTTAATCCTAAAGTAGAATCGTATGCCATGATTAGCCTTATTTAGATTGAATTCCTGGCTAGGCAATACGATTGGACTGTTATCCTATGGAGAATTTCAGGACACATCATCAGTAATGCACCTCAGGATCATTGGGCGTTTCTGCCTTTTAAGCTCTAGACACCCTCACCACGAGGCAGGCCACCGGTGGTCGATCAGTCCCCGGCGTGTGTCCTGTAGTCAATTGATGTTTTGGGGAATATGATTATTCTTAGAGCCAGTTCTCACATTTGGAGGTTATTCACCTTATTTGGAGACCGTAAAGGTCCTAGAGTGAGTTATCTGGCAGGTGTTTAGCATATTAGCTTTGGTGTCAATCTATGATAATGGCTTGTTAGCCATAGTCGACCGGTTAAGGTTTGGGTTAAGGTCAGGTCCAGGGTTAGCTGATTAGCTTTAGTCGACTGGTTAAGGTATGGGTTAAGGTTAGTTACAGGGTTAGCTGATCAGCTTTAGTCGACTGGTTAAGGTATGGGTTGAGGTTGGGTCCAGGCTTAGTTTGTCAGCTGTGGTTGACTGTGTTTCCTCCTCTTTTCCATTGGGTCCTCCATCCAGAATAACAGATCGCTTTTCCATTAGAAGGGGTGATGCATGTTCCCTCGTTGATGCTCTGATAGTGGGTGAAGGATCCACATCCCTGTAGGTCAAAGGTCATCCCTAAATTTTTGCAAAAAGGAGGAAAGAGATCCCCAGGCCCGGGCCAGCGGAGAGGCGTCCCCCTCGAGCTTCTACTGGTCCAGCACCAAGGGATCCCCACTTAAACTCTATATACTTACCCATTGTTGAGGAGGAATGAAAAGAAGTGTAGTGGCTTGACCTTGTGGTGTTTTAGTAGACTGGCAGTGTTGCAGCAGGTGAAGAGTCCAAACATCCCAGTCAATGGTCATCTGATCCGAAGGGAGGAGGAATGGAGAGATGCAGAGCCATCCGTTTCCTCGGCCTTGTAGTAGTGTGTCCAGTGCTGTAGTGGATGAAGGATCCAAACACCACAGGTCAAAGGTCATCCTCGGTTGCTGTCCCCCTTGCATTCTTCTTGTAGTCCAGTAATCCAAACAGCCTGTATATATCAGCCACCACATATAATATTCTATTCTAACCCTGTAACTATAAATTAAATGGGAATATTATCATTCTAAAATCAGGTTATACTTGCTAAGTCATCCCATTAGCATGTCTACCATGTGTAAATCGCCATAGAGGCTAGCATAGGTTAACTAACTTCTTTTTCGATATAGATATTCTTATAAACTAACAATTTGGCAATCCAAATCAATATAAGATCAATAAGATTACCATAGGATTACATATAGTGCTTCTGCACTTCTCCTTACCTGCCAATGAAATCACGGAGCAGTTTTAATCTTTAAAGCTCCTGTTGCTAAGTGCTACCATGCTTGCCCCGTGCTTGGCTCACTCTATGATAGGATTTACTACTAGTCATTACCATTAGCAAGTCGCTGCTGCCCCCTATCGGCTAAAGAGGGTATCACTCCAGAGCTACTACAGGTTAAAACAGGAGTGTTTTCCACTGCTGAACTAATAAAATCATGAGAATAATAATAATAAGAAAAGTAGGAATGGTAATAAAATTAGTAATCATGTAATTATATATAATATATAATATATAATAAAATATAATAATGTGGTGAATGTGGCTGTGGGAAAAAGAGCTGTAGAGGGAAGAAAAAGAAGCAGGTTCAGCTTCAGAATCCCTTGAAGACAGTGTTTTGAATCCTGGATCCCTCCAGTCATCATTGTTGGTCCCAGTAGGCGTTCATGTTCCAATAGGAGGTGGGTGAACTTCAGGTGGGGGTAGGCACATTTCCCAGTGTTGTGGTGATCCAATCACATCCATTGTCTCCAGGGAGCATCTTCCAAGATGTGTGGTCTTAGTGGAAGAAATGAAAAAAAAGGATCAATGTGGAGAGGAAATGCATGCAAGCAGGTATGGGAGACGGGAGATGGGTCTGCATCGTCAACCGCCCCCTGCCGGTCTAGGCTACCCTGCACCTCCTCCCCCTCCTCCCCCAAGCAGGGGAGGAGGGGGGGAGGGGTGACTCTCCAGTAAAAGAGAGGAGAGAAGAGAGGAGGATGGAGGAATGGAGGAGAGGATCAATGTGGTGAGGAAATGCATGCAAGCAGGTATGGGAAGCGGGAGATGTGTCTACATCGTCAACCACCCCCTGCCGGTCTAGGCTACCCTGCACCTCCTCCCCCTCCTCCCCCAAGCAGGGGAGGAGGGGGGGAGGGGTGACTCTCCAGTAAAAGAGAGGAGAGAAGAGAGGAGGATGGAGGAATGGAGGAGAGGGTCAATGTGGTGAGGAAATGCATGCAAGCAGGTATGGGAAGCGGGAGATGTGTCTACATCGTCAACCACCCCCTGCCGGTCTAGGCTACCCTGCACCTCCTCCCCCTCCTCCCCCAACTAGGGGGAGGAGGGGGGGAGGGGTGACTTTTCAGAAAAAGAGAGGAGAGAAGAGAGGAGGATGGAGAGGGGAGAGGAGAGAGGGGAGGGGAGAAGTAGAGTTGGAGAAAAGGGGAGAGGAGAGAGGGGAGAGAGGAGAAAGGAGAGGGGAGAGGGGAGAGGGGAGGGGAGAGAGGAGAGGGACTCTGGCGGCACTTATGTTTTCAAGGAGCCCGGTATATCCGAGGCTCTGGCGGGTTAGGGGTTTTTTATCTATCTCGGTGACTCCCCCTGTGCAGTCCGACAACTACACAGTTTGGAATGGAGAGCCAGAGGCAAGGCACGGGCCGGCGCATGTCACTCAAAGCTCCTCTTACTGTGTGCCGTCTGCCAGAGTTAGATGGAGAGAAAGATGTGTGTAGTAGGTTTGTAGTTAAGTAGTCTAGTAGTCAGTTAGTCTTGCTTTGTCACTATTAGACTTTGTCTTGGGAACTACTGAGTCTTTTTAATCCTAAAGTAGAATCGTATGCCATGATTAGCCTTATTTAGATTGAATTCCTGGCTAGGCAATACGATTGGACTGTTATCCTATGGAGAATTTCAGGACACATCATCAGTAATGCACCTCAGGATCATTGGGCGTTTCTGCCTTTTAAGCTCTAGACACCCTCACCACGAGGCAGGCCACCGGTGGTCGATCAGTCCCCGGCGTGTGTCCTGTAGTCAATTGATGTTTTGGGGAATATGATTATTCTTAGAGCCAGTTCTCACATTTGGAGGTTATTCACCTTATTTGGAGACCGTAAAGGTCCTAGAGTGAGTTATCTGGCAGGTGTTTAGCATATTAGCTTTGGTGTCAATCTATGATAATGGCTTGTTAGCCATAGTCGACCGGTTAAGGTTTGGGTTAAGGTCAGGTCCAGGGTTAGCTGATTAGCTTTAGTCGACTGGTTAAGGTATGGGTTAAGGTTAGTTACAGGGTTAGCTGATCAGCTTTAGTCGACTGGTTAAGGTATGGGTTGAGGTTGGGTCCAGGCTTAGTTTGTCAGCTGTGGTTGACTGTGTTTCCTCCTCTTTTCCATTGGGTCCTCCATCCAGAATAACAGATCGCTTTTCCATTAGAAGGGGTGATGCATGTTCCCTCGTTGATGCTCTGATAGTGGGTGAAGGATCCACATCCCTGTAGGTCAAAGGTCATCCCTAAATTTTTGCAAAAAGGAGGAAAGAGATCCCCAGGCCCGGGCCAGCGGAGAGGCGTCCCCCTCGAGCTTCTACTGGTCCAGCACCAAGGGATCCCCACTTAAACTCTATATACTTACCCATTGTTGAGGAGGAATGAAAAGAAGTGTAGTGGCTTGACCTTGTGGTGTTTTAGTAGACTGGCAGTGTTGCAGCAGGTGAAGAGTCCAAACATCCCAGTCAATGGTCATCTGATCCGAAGGGAGGAGGAATGGAGAGATGCAGAGCCATCCGTTTCCTCGGCCTTGTAGTAGTGTGTCCAGTGCTGTAGTGGATGAAGGATCCAAACACCACAGGTCAAAGGTCATCCTCGGTTGCTGTCCCCCTTGCATTCTTCTTGTAGTCCAGTAATCCAAACAGCCTGTATATATCAGCCACCACATATAATATTCTATTCTAACCCTGTAACTATAAATTAAATGGGAATATTATCATTCTAAAATCAGGTTATACTTGCTAAGTCATCCCATTAGCATGTCTACCATGTGTAAATCGCCATAGAGGCTAGCATAGGTTAACTAACTTCTTTTTCGATATAGATATTCTTATAAACTAACAATTTGGCAATCCAAATCAATATAAGATCAATAAGATTACCATAGGATTACATATAGTGCTTCTGCACTTCTCCTTACCTGCCAATGAAATCACGGAGCAGTTTTAATCTTTAAAGCTCCTGTTGCTAAGTGCTACCATGCTTGCCCCGTGCTTGGCTCACTCTATGATAGGATTTACTACTAGTCATTACCATTAGCAAGTCGCTGCTGCCCCCTATCGGCTAAAGAGGGTATCACTCCAGAGCTACTACAGGTTAAAACAGGAGTGTTTTCCACTGCTGAACTAATAAAATCATGAGAATAATAATAATAAGAAAAGTAGGAATGGTAATAAAATTAGTAATCATGTAATTATATATAATATATAATATATAATAAAATATAATAATGTGGTGAATGTGGCTGTGGGAAAAAGAGCTGTAGAGGGAAGAAAAAGAAGCAGGTTCAGCTTCAGAATCCCTTGAAGACAGTGTTTTGAATCCTGGATCCCTCCAGTCATCATTGTTGGTCCCAGTAGGCGTTCATGTTCCAATAGGAGGTGGGTGAACTTCAGGTGGGGGTAGGCACATTTCCCAGTGTTGTGGTGATCCAATCACATCCATTGTCTCCAGGGAGCATCTTCCAAGATGTGTGGTCTTAGTGGAAGAAATGAAAAAAAAGGATCAATGTGGAGAGGAAATGCATGCAAGCAGGTATGGGAGACGGGAGATGGGTCTGCATCGTCAACCGCCCCCTGCCGGTCTAGGCTACCCTGCACCTCCTCCCCCTCCTCCCCCAAGCAGGGGAGGAGGGGGGGAGGGGTGACTCTCCAGTAAAAGAGAGGAGAGAAGAGAGGAGGATGGAGGAATGGAGGAGAGGATCAATGTGGTGAGGAAATGCATGCAAGCAGGTATGGGAAGCGGGAGATGTGTCTACATCGTCAACCACCCCCTGCCGGTCTAGGCTACCCTGCACCTCCTCCCCCTCCTCCCCCAAGCAGGGGAGGAGGGGGGGAGGGGTGACTCTCCAGTAAAAGAGAGGAGAGAAGAGAGGAGGATGGAGGAATGGAGGAGAGGGTCAATGTGGTGAGGAAATGCATGCAAGCAGGTATGGGAAGCGGGAGATGTGTCTACATCGTCAACCACCCCCTGCCGGTCTAGGCTACCCTGCACCTCCTCCCCCTCCTCCCCCAACTAGGGGGAGGAGGGGGGGAGGGGTGACTTTTCAGAAAAAGAGAGGAGAGAAGAGAGGAGGATGGAGAGGGGAGAGGAGAGAGGGGAGGGGAGAAGTAGAGTTGGAGAAAAGGGGAGAGGAGAGAGGGGAGAGAGGAGAAAGGAGAGGGGAGAGGGGAGAGGGGAGGGGAGAGAGGAGAGGGACTCTGGCGGCACTTATGTTTTCAAGGAGCCCGGTATATCCGAGGCTCTGGCGGGTTAGGGGTTTTTTATCTATCTCGGTGACTCCCCCTGTGCAGTCCGACAACTACACAGTTTGGAATGGAGAGCCAGAGGCAAGGCACGGGCCGGCGCATGTCACTCAAAGCTCCTCTTACTGTGTGCCGTCTGCCAGAGTTAGATGGAGAGAAAGATGTGTGTAGTAGGTTTGTAGTTAAGTAGTCTAGTAGTCAGTTAGTCTTGCTTTGTCACTATTAGACTTTGTCTTGGGAACTACTGAGTCTTTTTAATCCTAAAGTAGAATCGTATGCCATGATTAGCCTTATTTAGATTGAATTCCTGGCTAGGCAATACGATTGGACTGTTATCCTATGGAGAATTTCAGGACACATCATCAGTAATGCACCTCAGGATCATTGGGCGTTTCTGCCTTTTAAGCTCTAGACACCCTCACCACGAGGCAGGCCACCGGTGGTCGATCAGTCCCCGGCGTGTGTCCTGTAGTCAATTGATGTTTTGGGGAATATGATTATTCTTAGAGCCAGTTCTCACATTTGGAGGTTATTCACCTTATTTGGAGACCGTAAAGGTCCTAGAGTGAGTTATCTGGCAGGTGTTTAGCATATTAGCTTTGGTGTCAATCTATGATAATGGCTTGTTAGCCATAGTCGACCGGTTAAGGTTTGGGTTAAGGTCAGGTCCAGGGTTAGCTGATTAGCTTTAGTCGACTGGTTAAGGTATGGGTTAAGGTTAGTTACAGGGTTAGCTGATCAGCTTTAGTCGACTGGTTAAGGTATGGGTTGAGGTTGGGTCCAGGCTTAGTTTGTCAGCTGTGGTTGACTGTGTTTCCTCCTCTTTTCCATTGGGTCCTCCATCCAGAATAACAGATCGCTTTTCCATTAGAAGGGGTGATGCATGTTCCCTCGTTGATGCTCTGATAGTGGGTGAAGGATCCACATCCCTGTAGGTCAAAGGTCATCCCTAAATTTTTGCAAAAAGGAGGAAAGAGATCCCCAGGCCCGGGCCAGCGGAGAGGCGTCCCCCTCGAGCTTCTACTGGTCCAGCACCAAGGGATCCCCACTTAAACTCTATATACTTACCCATTGTTGAGGAGGAATGAAAAGAAGTGTAGTGGCTTGACCTTGTGGTGTTTTAGTAGACTGGCAGTGTTGCAGCAGGTGAAGAGTCCAAACATCCCAGTCAATGGTCATCTGATCCGAAGGGAGGAGGAATGGAGAGATGCAGAGCCATCCGTTTCCTCGGCCTTGTAGTAGTGTGTCCAGTGCTGTAGTGGATGAAGGATCCAAACACCACAGGTCAAAGGTCATCCTCGGTTGCTGTCCCCCTTGCATTCTTCTTGTAGTCCAGTAATCCAAACAGCCTGTATATATCAGCCACCACATATAATATTCTATTCTAACCCTGTAACTATAAATTAAATGGGAATATTATCATTCTAAAATCAGGTTATACTTGCTAAGTCATCCCATTAGCATGTCTACCATGTGTAAATCGCCATAGAGGCTAGCATAGGTTAACTAACTTCTTTTTCGATATAGATATTCTTATAAACTAACAATTTGGCAATCCAAATCAATATAAGATCAATAAGATTACCATAGGATTACATATAGTGCTTCTGCACTTCTCCTTACCTGCCAATGAAATCACGGAGCAGTTTTAATCTTTAAAGCTCCTGTTGCTAAGTGCTACCATGCTTGCCCCGTGCTTGGCTCACTCTATGATAGGATTTACTACTAGTCATTACCATTAGCAAGTCGCTGCTGCCCCCTATCGGCTAAAGAGGGTATCACTCCAGAGCTACTACAGGTTAAAACAGGAGTGTTTTCCACTGCTGAACTAATAAAATCATGAGAATAATAATAATAAGAAAAGTAGGAATGGTAATAAAATTAGTAATCATGTAATTATATATAATATATAATATATAATAAAATATAATAATGTGGTGAATGTGGCTGTGGGAAAAAGAGCTGTAGAGGGAAGAAAAAGAAGCAGGTTCAGCTTCAGAATCCCTTGAAGACAGTGTTTTGAATCCTGGATCCCTCCAGTCATCATTGTTGGTCCCAGTAGGCGTTCATGTTCCAATAGGAGGTGGGTGAACTTCAGGTGGGGGTAGGCACATTTCCCAGTGTTGTGGTGATCCAATCACATCCATTGTCTCCAGGGAGCATCTTCCAAGATGTGTGGTCTTAGTGGAAGAAATGAAAAAAAGGATCAATGTGGAGAGGAAATGCATGCAAGCAGGTATGGGAGACGGGAGATGGGTCTGCATCGTCAACCGCCCCCTGCCGGTCTAGGCTACCCTGCACCTCCTCCCCCCTCCTCCCCCAAGCAGGGGAGGAGGGGGGGAGGGGTGACTCTCCAGTAAAAGAGAGGAGAGAAGAGAGGAGGATGGAGGAATGGAGGAGAGGATCAATGTGGTGAGGAAATGCATGCAAGCAGGTATGGGAAGCGGGAGATGTGTCTACATCGTCAACCACCCCCTGCCGGTCTAGGCTACCCTGCACCTCCTCCCCCTCCTCCCCCAAGCAGGGGAGGAGGGGGGGAGGGGTGACTCTCCAGTAAAAGAGAGGAGAGAAGAGAGGAGGATGGAGGAATGGAGGAGAGGGTCAATGTGGTGAGGAAATGCATGCAAGCAGGTATGGGAAGCGGGAGATGTGTCTACATCGTCAACCACCCCCTGCCGGTCTAGGCTACCCTGCACCTCCTCCCCCTCCTCCCCCAACTAGGGGGAGGAGGGGGGGAGGGGTGACTTTTCAGAAAAAGAGAGGAGAGAAGAGAGGAGGATGGAGAGGGGAGAGGAGAGAGGGGAGGGGAGAAGTAGAGTTGGAGAAAAGGGGAGAGGAGAGAGGGGAGAGAGGAGAAAGGAGAGGGGAGAGGGGAGAGGGGAGGGGAGAGAGGAGAGGGACTCTGGCGGCACTTATGTTTTCAAGGAGCCCGGTATATCCGAGGCTCTGGCGGGTTAGGGGTTTTTTATCTATCTCGGTGACTCCCCCTGTGCAGTCCGACAACTACACAGTTTGGAATGGAGAGCCAGAGGCAAGGCACGGGCCGGCGCATGTCACTCAAAGCTCCTCTTACTGTGTGCCGTCTGCCAGAGTTAGATGGAGAGAAAGATGTGTGTAGTAGGTTTGTAGTTAAGTAGTCTAGTAGTCAGTTAGTCTTGCTTTGTCACTATTAGACTTTGTCTTGGGAACTACTGAGTCTTTTTAATCCTAAAGTAGAATCGTATGCCATGATTAGCCTTATTTAGATTGAATTCCTGGCTAGGCAATACGATTGGACTGTTATCCTATGGAGAATTTCAGGACACATCATCAGTAATGCACCTCAGGATCATTGGGCGTTTCTGCCTTTTAAGCTCTAGACACCCTCACCACGAGGCAGGCCACCGGTGGTCGATCAGTCCCCGGCGTGTGTCCTGTAGTCAATTGATGTTTTGGGGAATATGATTATTCTTAGAGCCAGTTCTCACATTTGGAGGTTATTCACCTTATTTGGAGACCGTAAAGGTCCTAGAGTGAGTTATCTGGCAGGTGTTTAGCATATTAGCTTTGGTGTCAATCTATGATAATGGCTTGTTAGCCATAGTCGACCGGTTAAGGTTTGGGTTAAGGTCAGGTCCAGGGTTAGCTGATTAGCTTTAGTCGACTGGTTAAGGTATGGGTTAAGGTTAGTTACAGGGTTAGCTGATCAGCTTTAGTCGACTGGTTAAGGTATGGGTTGAGGTTGGGTCCAGGCTTAGTTTGTCAGCTGTGGTTGACTGTGTTTCCTCCTCTTTTCCATTGGGTCCTCCATCCAGAATAACAGATCGCTTTTCCATTAGAAGGGGTGATGCATGTTCCCTCGTTGATGCTCTGATAGTGGGTGAAGGATCCACATCCCTGTAGGTCAAAGGTCATCCCTAAATTTTTGCAAAAAGGAGGAAAGAGATCCCCAGGCCCGGGCCAGCGGAGAGGCGTCCCCCTCGAGCTTCTACTGGTCCAGCACCAAGGGATCCCCACTTAAACTCTATATACTTACCCATTGTTGAGGAGGAATGAAAAGAAGTGTAGTGGCTTGACCTTGTGGTGTTTTAGTAGACTGGCAGTGTTGCAGCAGGTGAAGAGTCCAAACATCCCAGTCAATGGTCATCTGATCCGAAGGGAGGAGGAATGGAGAGATGCAGAGCCATCCGTTTCCTCGGCCTTGTAGTAGTGTGTCCAGTGCTGTAGTGGATGAAGGATCCAAACACCACAGGTCAAAGGTCATCCTCGGTTGCTGTCCCCCTTGCATTCTTCTTGTAGTCCAGTAATCCAAACAGCCTGTATATATCAGCCACCACATATAATATTCTATTCTAACCCTGTAACTATAAATTAAATGGGAATATTATCATTCTAAAATCAGGTTATACTTGCTAAGTCATCCCATTAGCATGTCTACCATGTGTAAATCGCCATAGAGGCTAGCATAGGTTAACTAACTTCTTTTTCGATATAGATATTCTTATAAACTAACAATTTGGCAATCCAAATCAATATAAGATCAATAAGATTACCATAGGATTACATATAGTGCTTCTGCACTTCTCCTTACCTGCCAATGAAATCACGGAGCAGTTTTAATCTTTAAAGCTCCTGTTGCTAAGTGCTACCATGCTTGCCCCGTGCTTGGCTCACTCTATGATAGGATTTACTACTAGTCATTACCATTAGCAAGTCGCTGCTGCCCCCTATCGGCTAAAGAGGGTATCACTCCAGAGCTACTACAGGTTAAAACAGGAGTGTTTTCCACTGCTGAACTAATAAAATCATGAGAATAATAATAATAAGAAAAGTAGGAATGGTAATAAAATTAGTAATCATGTAATTATATATAATATATAATATATAATAAAATATAATAATGTGGTGAATGTGGCTGTGGGAAAAAGAGCTGTAGAGGGAAGAAAAAGAAGCAGGTTCAGCTTCAGAATCCCTTGAAGACAGTGTTTTGAATCCTGGATCCCTCCAGTCATCATTGTTGGTCCCAGTAGGCGTTCATGTTCCAATAGGAGGTGGGTGAACTTCAGGTGGGGGTAGGCACATTTCCCAGTGTTGTGGTGATCCAATCACATCCATTGTCTCCAGGGAGCATCTTCCAAGATGTGTGGTCTTAGTGGAAGAAATGAAAAAAAAGGATCAATGTGGAGAGGAAATGCATGCAAGCAGGTATGGGAGACGGGAGATGGGTCTGCATCGTCAACCGCCCCCTGCCGGTCTAGGCTACCCTGCACCTCCTCCCCCTCCTCCCCCAAGCAGGGGAGGAGGGGGGGAGGGGTGACTCTCCAGTAAAAGAGAGGAGAGAAGAGAGGAGGATGGAGGAATGGAGGAGAGGATCAATGTGGTGAGGAAATGCATGCAAGCAGGTATGGGAAGCGGGAGATGTGTCTACATCGTCAACCACCCCCTGCCGGTCTAGGCTACCCTGCACCTCCTCCCCCTCCTCCCCCAAGCAGGGGAGGAGGGGGGGAGGGGTGACTCTCAGTAAAAGAGAGGAGAGAAGAGAGGAGGATGGAGGAATGGAGGAGAGGGTCAATGTGGTGAGGAAATGCATGCAAGCAGGTATGGGAAGCGGGAGATGTGTCTACATCGTCAACCACCCCCTGCCGGTCTAGGCTACCCTGCACCTCCTCCCCCTCCTCCCCCAACTAGGGGGAGGAGGGGGGGAGGGGTGACTTTTCAGAAAAAGAGAGGAGAGAAGAGAGGAGGATGGAGAGGGGAGAGGAGAGAGGGGAGGGGAGAAGTAGAGTTGGAGAAAAGGGGAGAGGAGAGAGGGGAGAGAGGAGAAAGGAGAGGGGAGAGGGGAGAGGGGAGGGGAGAGAGGAGAGGGACTCTGGCGGCACTTATGTTTTCAAGGAGCCCGGTATATCCGAGGCTCTGGCGGGTTAGGGGTTTTTTATCTATCTCGGTGACTCCCCCTGTGCAGTCCGACAACTACACAGTTTGGAATGGAGAGCCAGAGGCAAGGCACGGGCCGGCGCATGTCACTCAAAGCTCCTCTTACTGTGTGCCGTCTGCCAGAGTTAGATGGAGAGAAAGATGTGTGTAGTAGGTTTGTAGTTAAGTAGTCTAGTAGTCAGTTAGTCTTGCTTTGTCACTATTAGACTTTGTCTTGGGAACTACTGAGTCTTTTTAATCCTAAAGTAGAATCGTATGCCATGATTAGCCTTATTTAGATTGAATTCCTGGCTAGGCAATACGATTGGACTGTTATCCTATGGAGAATTTCAGGACACATCATCAGTAATGCACCTCAGGATCATTGGGCGTTTCTGCCTTTTAAGCTCTAGACACCCTCACCACGAGGGCAGGCCGCACCGGTGGTCGATCAGTCCCCGGCGTCAGTGTTCTGTAGTCAATTGATGTTTTGGGGAATATCGGAGTTTATTCTTAGAGCCAGTTCTCACATTTTGGAGGTTATTCTCCTTTATTTGGAGACCGGTGTTAAAGGTCCTAGAGTGAGTTATTCTGGCTCAGGTGTTTAGCATATTAGCTTTCGGTGTCAATCTATGATAATGGCTTGTTTAGCAATAGTCGAGGCCGGTAAGGTTTGGGTTTAAGGTAAGGTCCAGGGTTAGCTGATTAGCTTTAGTCGACTGGTTAAGGTAAGTGGGTTAAGGTTAGTTACAAGGGTTAGATGATCAGCTCTTAGTGATCTGGTTAAGGTATGGGTTGAGGTTGGGTCCCAGCTTAGTTGTCAGCTCGTGGTTGACTGTGTTTCTCTCCTCTTTTCCATTGGGTCCTCCATCCAGAATCAACAGATCGCTTTTCCATTATAAGGGGTGATGCATGTTCCCTCGTTGATGCTGTGATTGTGGGTGAAGGATCACATCCCTGTAGGTCAAAGGTCATCCCTAAATTTTATGCAAAAAGGAGGAAAGAGATCCTGGCCCGGGGCCAGCGGAGAAGAGGCGTCCCCTCGTGCTTCTACTGGACCAGCACCAAGGTCCCCTACTAAAATCTCTATTATACTTTACCCATGTTGAGGAGGGAATGAAAGAAGTGTAGTGGCTTGACCTTGTGGTGGTTTTTTAGTAGACTGGCAGTGTTGCAGCAGGTGAACGGAAGAGTCCAATCATCCAGTCAATGTTCTATCTGATCCGAAGGGTGGAGGAATGGAGGATGCAGAGCCATCCGTTCCTCGGCCTTGTTGTAGTGTGTCCAGTGCTGTAGTGGATGAAGGATCAAACACCACAGGTCAAAGGGTCATCCTCGGTGCTGTCCCCCTTGCATTTTCTTGTAGTCCAGTAATCCAAACAGCCGTGTATATATCAGCCACCAACATATAATATTCATATTCTAACCTGACAACTTATAATTATAATGGGGTTTATTATCATTCTAAAATCAGGTTTTACTTGCGTAAGTCATCCCATTAGCCATGTTACCATGTTGTAAATCGGCCATAGAGGCTAGCATAGGTTAACTAACTTCTTTTTCCGATATAGATATTCTTATAAATAAACAATTGGCTATTCCAAATCAATATAAGATCAAGAAGGATTACCATGGGATTAAATTATAGTGCTTCTGCACTTCTCCTACCTGCCAATGAAATCACGGAGCAGTTTTTAATCTTTAAAGTCCTGTTGCTAAGTGCTACCATGCTGCCCCGTGACTTGGCTCACTCTATGATAGGATTTACTAATAGTCATTCCATTAAGCAAGTTCGCTGGCTGCCCCTATCGGCTAAAGAACGGTATACTCCAATCTACTACAGGTTAAAACAGGTGTGTTTTCCACTGTCTGAACTATAAAATCATGAGAATAATATAATAAGAAAAAATAAAAAAAGTAGGAATGGTAATAAAATTGTAATCATGTAATTATATATAAATATATAATATATAATAAAATATAATAATGTGGTGATGTGGCTGTGGGAAAAGAAGCTGTAGAGGGTAAAGAAAAAGAAGCAGGTTCAGCTTTCAGAATCCCTTGATATTTTTTATTTCTTATATACTGTATTCTTTTTTATTTATTTCTTATTGTAATGTTTTTTCTTTTTCATTATTATTCTCTTATAATCTTTATTTATTTACTGTATTCTATTCATTGTTTTAATTTTTCCATTTGTTTGTTTTTATTATTATAATTCCTATTCTTATTATCCTCTTTATTATTACAATCCACTCATCTACCCCGCCGTCATAATCATTATTGTGATTATTATATATGTATTTATTCCCTTTTTTTGGGTTATTTATTTATTTATGTATTTTATGTATTATTTTAATATTTTTTTATATTTCTATTGAAATATTGTTTATTATTTTATTGTATTCTATTTGATTTTACCTTATTTTTTTATTCTTATAATTTTTTAATTATTATTACTATTATTGTTATTTCTTATTTTTTATATATTTTTTCTTTTTTGTTATTGTTATATCATTATTCATTCCTGTTATTATTCTCATTATTTTCCTTTTCCCTTTTTTTCTCTTTTTTGGTTAAGGTATGGATTTAAGATAAGTTTTGGGTATATATATATGTGTCTATATTTTTTTTTAAAGTATATTTTTTCTTTTTTGTTCTTGTCGTCCTTGTCTTGATTTTCCTTTTGTTTTTATTTCCTTGTTTCTTTTTCTTTTTTACTTTGTTTGTTTTGTTGGAAAACTCAGTTTGGGGTCCCCCCTAGCTTGGTTGCCCTGTCCAGGAGCAGGCCCTTCCATCATGTTTCCTCTTTTTGTTTTTTATTTATTTATTATTTTCTTTTTTTTTTTCATTTCTTTTTTTATTTTTATTATTATAATTTTTTAATATATGTATCTCTCTATTCTTTATCATCCATTTTCTTTTACGCCCAAATAATCATTGTCCATTAATTGTCCGTTTCGTCCTCTCCCCCAAAGAGTCCTAGAGGAACTGGGTGCGCCACGGGACTGCGCTGAGTACTCCCTATGCTGTCCCTGTGTAACCTCCTTTCATCCTCAGTTCCCCGTTCGCCCAGAGGAGCCGTCCCATATTCTTCCTCCTTTATGCTCCTCTCCTTTTTCTTTTTTACTCAATTCCTGTGTCTCCTCTTCCTTCCCCGGCAAGAAAATTTAATATGGAGAGCTGGGGGTGCACCAGGGATGCGCAGGGCACCCGCTATGCTGTCTGGGCATAAACTCCATTCCCGTCCAGTCCCCTACCAAAGGGCTGGAGGAGATGGAGGGCTTAATCCACGTTCCTCCTCTTATTTTTCTTGGCGGACCTCTTCTATGGAGAGCTGGGAGTGCGCCACGGGACTGCGCAGGGCAACCCCTATGCCTGTCTGGGCATAAACTCTAGGGCTGGACGGGATGGAGGGTTCCATCTGCATTCCTCTCATCTCTTGCTTTTTTTTTTTTCTTTTCCTTTTTCCTTTTGTCTGGTGCCCTCTTTCCCTACTCCTTTGCGTTCACAGCCCCCTGGAAATGCCGTCCCCAACTTCTTGATCCAAAATTTTCTCTCCCCTCCTTTCTTGCGCCGTCCAATGCCTGTTGCATTCCAATCCTTCGATCTTTAGGTTTTCCAATCCATGTTTGCTAAAATGCGCCACCAACGGGGTTTGAGCCCCTTTCCCATGCTTAATGTTGTATCTGTGATGGTAGTCTGGTGTTAATTCCGTTTCCTGTTTCCCAGGGTTACTTTTTCTCCCGCACTTGCGGGCACTTCACCAATTACGCAATTCTGCTATTTAACGGTTCCTTGGTTCCGGCTGGTTCTCCCCGACCCCTGTTCTTTTTGGCCTGGCACCCGTGGTAAGAACCTCTCACCAGCATGTCCTTCAGGTTTTCTATTCCTGCTATAGGCTGAGATTACCCTGAAGTTTTTGGGTTTTTTTTT
>JAXDDX010000583.1:0-34633 GCA_034670405.1 Hoplostethus atlanticus
GAGATAAGGTGGGGGGAGAGAGCGAAGGAGAAAAGGGGAGGGGAAGAGGAGGGTGGAGGGGGGGAGGGAGGGGTGAGGGAGGGGAGGGGATAAGGAGATGGGGTGGAAGAGAAAAGAAAGGGGGGGAGGGGGGCAAGAGAGAGGAAGAGAGAAAGAGAGAGGGGGAGAAGACAGAAACATGAAAATGGGGTTGAAGAGAGAGGGGAGAGAGAGAAGGGGGAGGAGAAGGAGAGAGAATATCCACTGTAATGTGACTGTACAGTAGAAACAGTAGAGTCATATGAACATTGTTGTGTCCATGAAACTACATCAGGTCATGTGACTCTACCTGTTCTCTGCAGAGTACTCTTCCCATAGTCCAAATACTTCTTCAGCCACTCAATACACGTTGTGGTGAGGTAGTACTTCCAATATTCACTGTTAGCTCTGTTTCCGTCCCATTTCAGTTTGGTGATGAAAGCCTGTTGTGCTGGAGCGATCCATGTCAGTGTCTTCAGGTCCAATACTATGAAGTCTTCTCCATCATAACCAAACTGATAATAACCCTTAACAGCTCCAGTCTCATCATCCCATTCACAGCCATACATCTCCTGGACCATGTGGACACCTGAGAGAGAGACAGAGACAGAGACTGCAGTAAACCACAGTGAGATCCTAGCACTATGGCGGCATATGAGTGACAAAATCCGCGAGCGCAATTGAGATCACCGCGCGCGTAATTCAAACAGCCGCGCACACATATTATTTTTGAGAGCGCTTTCACAGCACTCGCGCGCAGAATATATCTGCTCGCGCGCAATATTGTAACCTGCGAGGAGAAATCCATGCTTTGAGCGCGCGCGCAGAATCCGAAGCAGCGCGCACAACTATCATTGCTCTCCTGCTCGCGAAACTTTCACCTGCTCGCTCGCGAGTGTTTTTTTCTTTTTGGCAGTAAGTGGGCGGACCCAGTCACAATGGTATCCCTAAATCTAATTGGTTACAGTGATTGGCCTTTTTGTATCGGCGCAAGTAAACAAGGAAGGAGAAACAATAAAGCTTTATGTTCTATGAAGTGGTTGATGGAAGAAAAAAAAGAGTTATGTCCACTCTTTTATTTAATGACTTGTTTGATCGATTGATAGCGTGAAACGTATAGGTTGTGAACGAATCGCGAGCGTCCATGCTTCTCTATCTCCATCAGATGAATGGCAAATGTCACTGTGATGTGTGTAATGTCCGATAACAAACTCGTCGCGTCTGTTTACGTAAACGTCATCGATGACGTATCAGGGTCTTGAAGGGTTGTCCCATTTCATAGGGGGAGATTTCAACCACTACCCCTTGTGACTCTGTTCCGAGGGCCAAGCCGAAGGGCGAGGGGCACTCGAAAACGAGGGGTAGGGGATGAAAATGAGAAATGGGATTCGGCCTAAGTAGCCTTAATCAAATAAATACGTTTATGAATATATATACATGAATCATTGCATACATACATGAATCACTATAATAATTCCAGTGTTCGCGCCCTTTGGCAATTTATTCACAATCAGTTATGGGAAAGTGGCAGAAATATTACTGTATAACAGTTATGAATTATGTTCATTCTTTAGGCTATTTGTTTATTTATTTAGTTTAGCTCTCCTTAAATTGACCGCTGCTGCAGCCAACACCCTTCAAAACGCGCAACTTTTACTTTGAAGGCGAGCTGTCTCTGGTTGCGAGAGGACTGAAGACGAGGACTGTAACCAATTAGATTTAGGGATACCATTGTGACTGGGTCCGCCCACTTACTGCCAAAAAGAAAAAACACTCGCGAGCGAGCAGGTGAAAGTTTCGCGAGCAGGAGAGCAATGATAGTTGTGCGCGCTGCTTCGGATTCTGCGCGCGCGTGGATTTCTCCTCGCAGGTTACAATATTGCTCGCGCGAGCAGATATATTCTGCGCGCGAGTGCTGTGAAAGCGCTCTCAAAAATAATATGTGTGCGCGGCTGTTTGAATTACGCGCGCGGTGATCTCAATTGCGCTCGCGGATTTTGTCACTCATATGCCGCCATACTAGCACAGTCAACTATTAGTGGTTGGTATCAACATCTTTACCACAGAGACACACTGATCCACACACACCAGAACAGAGCATCTACACCTACTGCTGCTACTGGCTTCAGTAGAGTTATGATCTAATGTGTTTCTACTGCTGGAGGTTTATTATGGGATGGACCGACACACTGTGGTCAGTAGAGTTATGATCTAATGTGTTTCTACTGCTGGAGGTGTATTATGGGATGGACCGACACACCGTGGTCAGTAGAGTTATGATCTAATGTGTTTCTACTGCTGGAGGTTTATTATGGGATGGACCGACACACCGTGGTCAGTAGAGTTATGATCTAATGTGTTTCTACTGCTGGAGGTTTATTATGGGATGGACCGACACACTGTGGTCAGTAGAGTTATGATCTAATGTGTTTCTACTGCTGGAGGTTTATTATGGGATGGACCGACACACGGTGGTCAGCAGAGTAGAGTTACTCTGATCTATTGATTTCTTATGGGATGGACTCACTGTGGTCAGTACAGTAGAGCAGGGTGTTCAACGGTTTAAACCTGGGACCCCAATAAGAAAGTGAATGTCTTGTCCTGGACCAGGCGTATTAAAACACACTGCTGCTACTGTCATGTGGGGACCCAGCAGAAGAAGGCCTGGGACCAGTTTTGAGTCCTGCTCCGTAGTTTCAGAAACCAGGCAGTACTGTTCTCCTATCAGCTGTGTTGTAAATCTGTTGTGATCAACAGGTTTCTACAGTAGAGTTATTATGGACCAACTCACTGTGGTCAGGTCAGTAGAGTTATTCTGATCTAATCTAATGGAGATGTACTGTTAATAATCTCTGGTGTGAGACTGTGTGTGTGTGTGTGATTAAGTGTGTGTATGTGTGAGAGAGAGAGACTGTGTGTGTGTGTGTGTGTTAGGGTCCATAACAGTGTGTGTGTGTGACTGTGTGTGTGTGATTGAGTGTGTGTGGTTGACTGTGTGTGTGTGTGTGAGTTTGTGGGCGTGTGTGAGAGACTGTGTGTGTGTGAGAGTGTGTGTGTGATTGAAAGTGTGTGAGAGATTCAGTGTGTGTGTGTGATTAAGTGTGTGTGTGTGTGTGTGAGAGAGACTGCGTGTGTGTGTGTGTGTGTGTTAGGGTCCGTAACAGTGTGTGTGTGACTGTGTGTGTGTGTGATTGAGTGTGAGTGAGATTCAGTGTGTGTGTGTGATTGAGTGTGTATGTTTGTGTGTGTGTGTTAGGGTCCGTAACAGTGTGTGTGGGTGACTGTGAGTGTGTGTGTGATTGAGAGTGTGTGTGTGTGTGTGTGTGTGTGTGTGTGTGTGTGTGTGATGGAAGCTTCATCTCTCTGCTATTTTACAACAAACCAGGATGAATAAAAACATCTTAGCAGTAAAAAGTGAAACATCAACTGACCTCCAGTTTGGTTGAAGCGTTCCTTCAATATGTCAATGCTGACTTTGTAGACCTGCTGGGCACCCATAAAGCTCCCAGTTTCCATCTCCCAGTACTGTGGATAATCTGTTGTCACCTTGCTCATCCAGTCCTGTTTGGGTTCTGCTCTCTGTGTGTTGCTGTCATAGTGAACCATCTGAACTTCATCAACCAACCCAACAAACACAAACTCTGGGAAGTTTGGGACTCCAGACGATGCGGTGTAGAAATACTTCATGGTGTGTGTGAGAGAGAGAGAGAGAGAGAGAGAGAGAGAGGAACAGGTTCATTAATGAACTTTATTGGTCACATACACTTACATGCAGTGAAATGTGTTTGCTGCACACCCCCGACTAGATACACAACATGTCACCCCACACACGTGCACATGCATTTTCAGGTCAGGATTTCAGTTTCTCCATTACATTTTAAAATCTATTTTATAACAATAATTTATGATAGGTTGTCAATTCGCTGAACACAACAGAGATTTTCAATTTCTGTTCATCGACTACGGGACAAAATCAATAAATGATAATAAACTTGAGCTAAGAGTGTATAGACAGTAATTCAATGGTTTTGTAAAAGGCTAGTATTGATTAACACAAACAGAAGGAAGGTAGAATTTGCTGTGAAATGAAGGTTATTTCACTCCAAAACACCACAACTGTGGGGAGAGTCACCGCGCTCACCCTTGCTTTGTTTGGTGAGTAAAAACCAGTAGAATATCTTCAGTAGAAAAGAAATGGTTCTTACTCAAAAAGAAGTAGATCTTCCAAACCTTTTATGTTCTCATTTTGTTCATTTCTTTCTATCTTGTAAATGCAGAAGAAAAATTTACAAAAAATGAATAAATCATCAAAATGAGAACATGAAAGGTTGTGAAGATCCAAAACAACATCAAATATATCAACTTTCAGAAAACTTTACTACCTGAAATTCATGAGTCATTATTTCAAAAACACAGTTGACTCCATCAAAAACAAATGAATTTTCATAAGATCACAAATAACTTTCCTTTTTATGTTTCAGATGGTGGATATCTCGTTATGGAATAAAACTCTTCAAATCCAGTTTGTATTTATTGACTAGAGATATTTTCATCTAAATCCTTCATCAATACACAACAAGTAATATCCATGAGAAGGTTAGTACTCCTCGTTGTGACATTAGTCTGAAATCTGAACTCACGTTGTTGTAAATAATATGCTTTGTACTAAGCGATGAGATGCTTTGTAATAAGCAATATAATCCAGAGTGTGTGTGTGTTATGATAAATCTACATAAATATAGAATATGTTTGATTAAGCATGTAACCTAAAAGATCATAAAGTTTCAATAAAGCTTCAAAAACATAGTCTAACAGTTTCCCTACAGTAATCATAAAGTTAAAAAAATACAGTCTGAGGCCCTTTTGCAATAAGGGTGTCCAAGGTCAGGCTGCAGAGGCCTTAAAAAACCAGGCGGAGCAGGCGCAGACAAGAGAGGCCCAGGTGGCCATGTATAATGGTGAATGCCAGCGCCATGGTTTTCATGGGTATTTCGGCCGCGATGGGACACCATTACTTTTTTGATACAAAGCTGAAATTAATGAGAAAAGGGCGTAGAATCAGTATTCTCCACCCATTCTCCTCCCAGTTTTTAGGATATATAAGATCATGCACAGACAGTTGTACTTCGGTCTGGTTCCGGAGCCAACCCGGGTTTTGTTTCTGTTGAAGAATAAAACTCTATGCGTCGAACTCTGATCATCTCCAGTGAATTCTTTGAACCTGTTGTGAGACTCCAGTAACAACTGAATTATGAAGATTAAGTGTTGGCGAGGAGGTCCAGTCCTTATCACTGGCCCTGACCGGGACTCTTCCTCCCCCGACAACGTGTCTTACTGTGCAAAATAAATGAATTCTATTTTATTGTACATCAATCTAATATTTATCAGCGTGAGCTAACAGGACCAACCGAGTCC
Source organism: Hoplostethus atlanticus (assembly GCA_034670405.1). Lineage (NCBI taxonomy): Eukaryota > Metazoa > Chordata > Actinopteri > Trachichthyiformes > Trachichthyidae > Hoplostethus > Hoplostethus atlanticus. The sequence goes on from JAXDDX010000583.1 coordinate 5,434, forward strand.
CACCGTATCGAGGTGATGGTGGTCATCAGGACAGAATGGAGCAATAATATCAGCACGTCATGAACACATCGATCATCATGTTCTAATCACATTATTGAATCATATTAAATGATCATATCTATAGATGACAGTACAGCAGGAAGCTGCTGGGTTTCAGCGGGCAGTATTATCTAGGAGCACAGCGCCCCCTAGCGGCTTTAGTTGGTATGGTACTAAAACTGAGGATCTAAATATGCTGCTGGTAAATGGACACACATTGTCTGATGAATTAACATTATAATAAGTTCTGAATGATGATAATCAATACATCAATAAATAGATCAATAGGTTATAGTTGATAATGTACCAGGTGTTTCAAAAGTAGGTATAGGGTTTTTAATAATAATAATATTAAACTGTATCATTTGTTATTTTGAACTTATTTAGTCATTTTAACATAATTCAACATTTAATTGATAAAGTTGAACACTGAAGTATTTATTAATACCATTTATGCTTCTAGAATAACGTATATAAAATGTAAAGCTACTTTGGAAACAGGCTCCATATTCACATCCAACCTCCAGTTAACTTGGCAGTACCAGGAAGATCCAAACCTTCTTATTCAGGCTGAACCAACAGGAAACTGAACAAACCAGATGTGAATATCTAGCAGTGCAGCTTCATGTGGATTCAACCTACGCAGTGACCAAATCAAGTTCAAGTCCTAACAACTACATTGTCCAGAGGAAAGATTGGAAACGTGATCTTACCTGGAGACGCGACATGACAAAAGAGGAGCAACAAAATAAACTCCTTCATCTTGTTTTGAAGAAGTAGAGGTGAGAAAACTGAATGAAGGTTGAGCTGGTTGAAAGTTTGACTCCTGATCCTCGTCTCGATCACAAGACTCGCTCTGTCTGGAGCCTCACGGGAATAAAATGAGTAGACGAGGAGCAATCTAGCCAATAGAAATTCAGAAAAGGCTGGTACGTCATGAGTAACTAGGTTGAATGGAAAAATGCAGGTTGTTATTTGAAAGTGAAACTTAACTCTGGTAGAGCGACACTGACGGAGAATGAGGGAAAGAGAGAGAGAGAGAGAGTGAATCAACGTCCAGAGAGGCTGCTTGTAATAATAGTAATAAAAGTAAGTACAAGAACATAAGTGTGTGTGTGTGTGTGTGTGTGTGACCTTCAGGTGTACTCAAATAGACATTTTCATTCACACGTGACGAGGTGTGGAGGAGCACTTTCTTGTCTCCTCCCCCTCATCATACTCTCTCTAACGCACAGCCTCTCTCTCTCTCTCTCTCTCTCTCTGTCTGCCTTGTCTCTCTGTCCCTCTCTCTTTGATACACACACACAGTCTCTCTCCCAAAAGGGTCCAACTGCAGACCTCCGTCCTCAGGCCCCTCAGACCTCTCTCGTCAGGCCCCTCTCCCCCTGCTGGTCGAAGGATGTATTGTATTTTCTTTCAGAAGTCAATTGCCAGGTCATAGTTCAAAATATAATTATACGAAAACGATATACATGAAAACTATACATCTTCATATATAAATATATGAAGACTATATATACTGTGATATACATTACAAATATTAAAATACGTTAATATTAGTTACAACCCTTTCATGCATGAATTATGACAGCCTCAGTCAGGATTTTTTTCCTAAGTGTTTTTATTGCTCTTTAGGCATGAAAACAAAAATTTAACTTCATTTTTTTTAAACACGCATTTTTCAAGGAGTTTTTCACATGTCCACTCAGGTGGACAGCATGCGTTTGAGTTTTCAACTGAAGAAATATGTATTTAACAAACCAATGAATAAAATGATATGTTATGTGAAAACTATAAAATAATATATATTTTTAATGCTGTTAAACTATTGTGTTCACATATTTTAATATATATCTATTAATATATATAATATATATGTTCAATGCAATGCAAAAAACGCTGAACCTTGCTCCTGACTCCTCAGCCTCCCCTCTCTCTTTCTACTCCTGTCTCCTCCCTCCCTCCCTCATTCACCTACTCACTGTTGACTCCTCAGCCCCTCCCTGCCTCCCCCAGTTGAACTGTATATTTTTTCAATGAACATTTTCTACAAAAATAACAGAAAAATATTGTCCATGGCTCTCCAAATACTCTCTTTCAGATGTAATTCAGAAGTATAGTCTCAGTATAGTCAGTCAGTATTGTTATAGCCATTTTCATTCAATATACTTTCATTGCAGTTGCATATACTAATTAAGATTTAGGTTTTGAAGTATGGCCTTGGAGGATTTATAATTTAATGCTTTTGAATTATATTTATGTTTCATGTGCCTAATGTTGTTTTTGATGCCACGTTTGAGGTGACGTGAGAGGGCAAAGGTTATATGACGTAAGGCAGGTGAATTCTGGAATGGCCGACGGAAAATGGGTAGTTTGGTTATAAAGACTATTTTGACCACGCTCATCCTCATTAACTCATTAGGTAACCACGTTTTCATTAAGTTTGGCTATAAGGACTAATTTACAACCACTTTTCATTCATCCTTTGTTGCTGTAAATGGACAAAATAAATTATTTCTTTTTTCAACGATACCCGGAGGAGGAAGTGTGCGTTAATCCAGCCAGGCATCTACGTTTTCCACGGCAAGGAACAAATGGTCGAAACATAAAGTCAAAATAGTGGTTGGATTATGGAGTTTGGAGCCTTGGACTTCTGGAAAGGAGGAACTTTAAGTTTGGAAGATCATTCGTGGTGAACCGTGAGTAATACGGTGTTGACTATGACTCAAATTAAGGGCCGCTGCGTCCTGGAAATGTTTGGACCACTGCGCGGAAAAGTTACGCTGCGCGGAATGAATGGACGAAGTTTGAAGTTTAATGAATGTTGAGTGCTTTCTGGCAAGAATACAAGAGTAAAAATGCAGGAACAAGAAGTAGACAATGATGAGACGGTGGTTAGGAAGGAAAAGCACCTGTTTAAATTAATCGCATCGCGTAGAGGAAAGTTGGGTGTCCTCACGCGAAAGCGTAATGAAATAAATGCTCTTATCGAGGCTGGTGACCCAGATGAAGGAGTAAAACAACAGGTTCATGTTTTTAATCAATACTTGGCTGAGTTTATGGAGTTACAAGTGACTGTTCAATCTTTATTGCCTGACGAGGAAAAGGAACACGATCACAATGACTGGTATGAACCCAAACTGTTACATTTCAAAGAGTTTCTTGACGGTATTGAATATTGGCTTAAAGCTGATGAGGTGGGCAGTAAACATGGGCAAGTGGATGATAGTTTGCAAGGTGTTGCTGAATCCATATCACCACATGACAGCGTTTCACAGGCCGCAAGAAAGGCTTCAAGTAAAACCTCCAGTCGGGGCAGCAAAGCGTCTAGCGCTCTGTCCGAGGCTCGAGTACAACGCGCTGTGTTAGTGGCGCAAACAGAATCACTGGACGAGCAACTTGAGTTAGACATGGAAGAAATGCGAATAAAAGCAAAGAAAGAAAAACTTAAAATGCAGACTAAAATAGCTGAAGCCGAAGTCTCAACTCAAACCAAAACAAAAGATATCCCTTGTTCAGACAATAACGATTCTCTCGCTGATGTTATGAAAAAGCAAAATGAAATTACAGAACTGCTGGTAAAGCAACATGCAATGTCTCAACTTCCACAAAGAGAAATCTCTGTCTTTCATGGTAATCCACTTCAGTTCAGATCTTTCATAAAATCTTTTGAGCAAACCATTGAAACCAAAACGGACAACATGCAACAAAGGCTATACTACTTGGAACAATACACATCTGGAGAACCAAGGAATCTTGTGCGCAGTTGTTTTCACATGCCACCGGACAGAGGATACAAGGAAGCTAAGGAACAACTTGAATGGCATTTCGGAAATGAAATCAAAATCACATCTGCCTTTATGGACAAGGCATTGACGTGGCCTGCTATCAAGGCAGAGGATTCATCTGCTCTGAGGTCTTATGCAATTTATTTAAAAAGTTGTCTTAACACAATGCAGGAGATGGATTATAGTACGGATCTTGAAACACCCTCCAATTTAAAGATCATTGTGTCAAAGCTACCATTCAAGCTTAGCGACAAATGGAGAGCGGTTGTCTCTAACATCTATGACAAACACGAAAGGAGAGCCACATTTAGAGACTTACTTGCATTTATTGATAAACAATCTCGAACCATGTTGGATCCAATCTTTGGGGAAATTCAAAGTACATGGAATAAAACCCCAGAATCAAAAGGGCAACGCAAAGCTTACTCAACATCGAACAGCAGGGGGAGCAGTTTTGCTACGGCTGTTTTACCAATGTTAATGTCTGAGCAAACAAAGTTGCAGTCACATAACAAACAAACCGCAAGTTCAAGTGCATTCACAAAGCCCTGTATGTTCTGCAACAAAAATCATTCAATGGACGTATGTGAAACATTTCAAACCAAACCAAATAATGAAAAGGTGGAGTTCTTGAAAGCTAAAGGAATGTGCTTTGGATGCTTAGAGAGAGGACACCTGAGCAGAAGTTGTCAAAAGCACATGTCTTGCAATGTGTGTAAACAAAGACATCCAACAATCTTGCACATACAAACAAAGGAAAATCAAGGAAAGGCAACCAGTTCTGAAGCAGTTGTCTCTCTGGCAACCGGTAGCCATACTGGGGCCGGAACAAGAGAGTATGCTCTAACAATCGTGCCTGTCAAAGTGAAATTGGAAAAAGGAACGAAATGCATACAAACATATGCTTTCCTAGATCCGGGGAGCTCGGCAACATTTTGTACCGAGGAGTTGTCTATGCAGCTTCACGCCCCTGGTAAGAAGATTGAGATACTTTTGAAAACAATGGGTCAAGAAAAACCAGTAACCAGTTATAAAGTATCTGGCATAGAAGTAGCTGCATTAGACAGTGACACATTTCTCAAACTGCCTGATGTTCTTACACAAAAATCAATTCCAGTGACACATGACAACATTCCAAAAGTGAAGGATATAAGGAAATGGTCTTACCTTGAGGAGGTTGACTTGACACCAATCGATGCTAGCATTGGGCTACTAATAGGTGTCAATGCTCCAAGAGCTTTAGAACCCTGGAAAATAATAAACAGTGTAGGTAGTGGACCTTATGCTGTTAAAACCCTTCTTGGCTGGGTTATCAATGGCCCGCTTGGCTTTGGGGAGAATGGAAATGTGAATGAATCTTCTGTTCAAGTCAATAGAATATCCGTTGCCAACTTGGAAAACCTGTTAGTGAAATATTACAATCATGACTTCATGGAACAGCATTATGGAGAAAAGAATGAATTGTCACAGGAAGATCAACAGTTTTTGAGAATAGTGTCTGATTCAGCTGAACTTAAAGATGGTCATTACCACTTGAAACTTCCATTTCGTAACCCCAATGTGATCATGCCCCACAATAGGCAAATAGCCCATCAAAGAGCTCAACATCTGTTGAAAAGGTTTGAAAAGGAACAAGTGTTCTATAAAGAATACAAAGCCTTCATGAACGATGTCATGACAAAAGGGTATGCTGAAGTCGTACCTCAAAGTCGAGCTGCCCAGCCTGAGTCTGGCAAGGTGTGGTATGGCCACACCATGGTTGTCTACCACCCACGCCAAAAAGAAACTGGTTGTGGTGTATGACTGCCGCAGCAGCATTTGGTGGAACCTCTTTGAATAAGAACTGCCTCCAAGGCCTCTGATCTTAAACAAATACGCTGCCACTTTAGCGCCGTAGTTGACTTCGCTTTCGTCCCAAGGCCCCTGTATGCATTCATCGTGATATAGGAAGGGATGTTTTAAATCAGGTCGAAGGTAGCAACGGAAGACATCAAGCTTCTTGCGCTTTCTCTGGTGGCCAAATGGAGACATCTCTAAGGAACTCGTGGTGCAACTGGATGATTGTGACATATCTTTGGCGCAGTTATCTTCAACCTAGCTGTGCACCATTTGCTTTGCTGCAGAAAACAGCGGAATGACAATCAAGATGAGTATCTAGAAGAAGTCACAAACTCCTTTCGGACAAAACTTCTACGAGACCGACTGCCATTCCTGACTGACAAGCGTCAGCAGTAGCAGCAGGTACATTTCGGCTATTCAACCAGCTCACTGAAGTGTGATGCTAAAAGGTGGCTTCCTTCTAAAACAAATTGGATCAGTAATGATCGGCTCAGGTCCTTCTCTAACATTCCAGAAGAGGATGTAGAGCAAAATAATTGAGAACTCTGGATCTGGAGCAAGGGAGTAGCTGCCAATGGAAAGAGCTCTTGGTGGCCTAAATGGGATGTTGAACGAGATGCTTTTACTTTCAGCCATACGCAATCAAAAGTTCTCGACCAGATAACCAGAAGGGGCATTCTGTTCCATTGTATGTTCAATTAATGACCCCTTCGGGCCTTTTTTGGCTCCCATCATTCTTTGCATAGCAAAGCAGATCTTACAAAGCTGTATGTAAGTTGCGAAACTGAGTTGGGATGAAAAAATCATGCATGATGCTAGCCTCACACTGGGAGAAAAATGCTTGGCTTCACTCCATCTACTGCGACACTTTCATGTTGACCCGAAGCTTTATTCCTAGAGGCTTTTGGTGTGCTTCAATCTGCCACAGGTGCCCCTCACCATTTTGTGATTGCTGGGAGGGTAGGTTTATGGCGACAGTGTCCTCCTTCAGCTCTACAAAACGGTAAGGGTGAAGTCTGTGTGTCTATTTGCCTTTGCGAAAAGCCTAAGTAGCCACCACCTTTAAGTGTACTACCATCCCTGAATGGAAGCTAGATAGCAGACAGCCGGAGTCTTAGCTTGTAAGACTGCTGCGATCACATGCTGAAAACAGGTTGCCGAGTTCTATATTAACAAATTCCATCTTGCTGGTCACGACCAGCCATGGGACGCTTTTGCAATTACTTGCAAATATATACACAAGCAAACGATTTAAGAATATGTTAGCCCCTCACATATGAATTCTCGGTTTTTCACTCTCTATCAAACGGTTTTCTAGAGCATTGGAGGCACATCTCTTCGAAGGAGGAACCCAGCTGATGCGGCTTTCACCGCGGCCCTAATCAGCCAAAGCACTTTCCTTCATGTGCAAAAATGGATCAATGGGCCGGAGTTCCTTTCACAACCACTCTGTGGCCAGGATCACTTGTAAAGACGGATGTCATTTCGCTCGTATGGATGACCCTGAGGATAAAGAAGAAGCTTCTGTTCATATCGTGTCTGCTTCAGCCAATGAAGAGTCTTGTCCCACCAGCAAGCTGACTTTCATACTTTTCCAAATGGTCAGACCTGAAACGAGCAGTGGCGCTAGGCTTTTAAAGTTGAAAGACACGCTTAATCAGAGGTGGGATGAAAGAAAAAAAGACAAACAATACACATTCTGACAATAACACCACGTTTTAAACCCAAATAGAAACACCAAAGCCCAAAAGAAAATGTTGGTTACAAACTGTCCACTTGGAGGACCTTGATAAAGCTGAGAAAGCGAATAGTCAGCTTTTGTGCAAAAGCAGCACTTTTTGAGAAATCTCAAAATTTGAGCAGTGGAAAGGCCATAAAGCAAATCCAGTCATTTGCGCACAAATGGATCTGCTGATGATTGATGGCATCCCTAAGAGTAGGCCCGGGTCGGTTTGAGCCAAATTGCGTTACCTGAAGAGGCCGAAACCATCCATGCCATCCTGCCCCTTAGAGTAGTAAATCTCAGAGCCTCATTCTCCGCTGGTGTGCATGAAAAGGTTGGCCATAGTGGTGAGGAGGGAATTATATGCTTTCCACTCTCTCGACGGGGCCTAGCGTAGTTTTGGTTCCTCATGCCAATTCCATTGGCCCTGGAAGGCGTCCACTCAGAGCATGCCATGACACTGACCCGCCCGACAGGTCTAAAGACTCTGAGAGGAACAGAAACATGTCTGACTCCCATCTGACAGACTTTCAATGAGACCTCCCTCCATTACTCTCCAGGTTGCGAATGGATTACTTCGGACCTATTTAGGTAAGAAGAGCGAAGGATACTGTTAAAAGGTTATGGCGTCCTATTCACGTGTTGTCTAACATGGCCGTGCTGTAATTTGAAGTTTGGCCTATACACTGCGAATAGAGATCTCCTGCATCAATGCCATAAGAAGGTTTATCTGTCGAATGGGAGACAGGTAAAGAAATAAGATCAGACAACGGCACAAATTTTTGTAAGTGCATAATCTGGCGAATCTTAAAACAGGCCCACAACTACAAAACTATGAATCAAACAAAATACAGAACACACTCACACAGGGATGGGATGAAAATGGACCTTTAACCAACCACACCGGAGCTCACCATCGGTGGCGTCTGGGAAGCGTCTCGTCTGCAACAAACTAAAAGGATCCTCCTCTCGCTCGATCACCAAACACAACAAACAGTTGATGATGAAGCCATCAATACCATATTTTGTGAATTTGAGGCTATTTTGAAGACGTTAGGACCAAAAACCTTCCAGTCGATTGACCCAAACGATTCTTGAGGCAGTTAACGCCCCCACAATCACCTTCTAACTGTAAAAGGCGAAGCCCCACTCTACCACTGCGTCTGTTTGAGAAACATGACATGACACATATGGAAAAAGGCGCCTGGGGGCAAAACAAGTACAACAATTAGTGACCTGATTTTGCGAAAAGAGGAATACCCTCAAATAATTGTCAACAGCGTCAGAAATGGACTAAACTCCCATCGAAACTTCTCATAGTCGGAAGATACTCCGATAGTCCTTTAATTGATTGATTCTGCCCCCAGGAATTCTATGGTCTATTGGACGATTACCGAATCTATGAAAGATTATAAGGCGTTTGGTGCGTTAGAGTACGTGTTAAGACGCAAACCAATGAATTGGAGAAGGCCTCCATCACTAAGTTATGCCTTTTGCTTTGAATGCAGAATCAAATTGGCAATACTTAGTTAATGTGATGTAACTTGGGTAGGTTGATTGTCTGAATTGAATATCGAAATAACATGAAATTTGCATCTTGTGATGAAATTGATCTTGAAGCACACTGGAATGCCACGCTTTGTATGTAATGAAATGATGCTTTATAGTAGATGCCATTCCCCCCCACATTCCATTAAGAATGTATTCTGTAAGTAAGGGACAGATTTTTGCTTAAATGTTTGTTTATCTTTGATGTCTTATGTGAATCTTGACCTCAAAGTATACTATCGTGGACTTTTAAACTGAAGACTTTTTTGGGTTTTTTCAACTTTTTTGATGGACCCTTTTTTTGGACGTCACATACACGACATACACCCACATACTCTTGAATGAACCTTTGATATGGATTTGTATCTCTCAAACTATGTTACTGTTACTTGGCGATGATGACCTACAAATACTTGGGATGCATTTATGCTTATTCTAGTATGATGACATATGATGATTGACTTATAACTCAATGGCCTATTATTATATTAATCTTGATATAATATTTGTTTATACAAAATTTACGGGGCGGAATGCCTTATAGCCATTTTCAATTCAATATATTTTTCACTTTCATTGCAGTTTTGCAATATACTCTAATTATGATTTAGGTTTTGAAGTATGGCTTGCGAGGATTTATAATTTAATGCTTTTGACTTTATATTTTTGTTTCATGGTGCCTCAATGTTGTTTTTGATGCCACGTTTGAGGTGACGTTGAGAGCGGCAAAGGTTATATGAGTAAGGCAGGTGAATTCTGGGAAATGGCCGACGGAAAATGGGGTTTTGTTTGGTTTAAAGACTATTTTGATCCACCATCATCTCATTAACTCTTTAGGTAACCACGTTTTCATTAATGTTTGCTATAAGGACTAATTTACAACCATTTTCATTCATCACTTTGTTGCGTGTAAATGGACAAAATAAAATACCTTTCTTTATTTTCAACGATACCCCGGAGGAGGAGGATTGGGCGGGCTAAGTGTGCGTTAATCCAGCCCATGGGTCATCTACGTTTTCAGGGCAAGGAACAATGATGGTCGAAACAAGGCTATAGTTTTACTGACTTTGCTGTACATCGATTCTCACCAAGTTCTTTGTCAGTTTTTTTCTGTACTTGAGCTCTGACAGGTGGCGCATCCTCAGACTCACTGTCCTACTGATAGGCATTTGAATCCTTCTTTTTCTGGCAGAACCCTCCATCATCACTGCCACTAGCATCATCCTCACTTGACTCAGATGGTATTTGCTCCACTATCCTGTAGGCCTTTCTATCACGCACTGCACTTGAGCACAATCTAGCCAATAGAAATTCAGAAAAGGCTGGTACGTCATTATAACTGGTTGAATGGAAAAAAATATAGGGTTATTTGAAAGTGAAACTAAACCTGGTAGAGCGACACTGAGAGAGAGTGAGAGAAAGAGAGAGAGAGAGAGTGAATCAATGTCCAGAGAGGCTGCTTGTACTTTCCATTTAGTTGCTGGCTGTCAGGCAGAGCTTGAGTCTTTGTTCCTCATCACCTCCACCGTGTCACACTGAGAACATGACACCAAAACACAGAAGCATCAGCATCAGCATCAGTCCCCGTCCTGGACTGGCCTGGCTTTCACCTTGACTGTCTCAGTATCAAAAAAACACTGCATATCTGTTACAGGGGCCAATGAAGGGCCCCTGACACTGGGCCACTCTGATTCAGAACAATAAAAAAGTCATTTTTCTTCCCTTTTGCCTTGAAACAATTCAACATGTATACATTAACATTATCTTTTGGGCCCGTTGGCTGACTAAACCCATCAGGAATGTTATGTGAAGCTAACAAGGTGTAACAACTATGAAGAAAGAATATTTTACTGATGTTCTTCATGAATTCATTCAGACTGTAGATTTCACCTGTTATGGTGTCCCTTTACTTCAGATGACACTGTCATGTACTAATCAATTTTCCTCCACTTGCCTTGTTGGTCCTTCAGTATCGCCCACTCTCTCTCTCTGAGTAGAGTATCGAGTATCAGACCTCTCTCCTCAGGGCCCCCCTCCCCCCGCTGGTTTGCAGGATGTATTGTATTTTCTTTTAGAAGTCAATTGCCAGGTCATTTCAAGATCAAGATTCAAGATTCAAGAAGTTTAATTGTCACATACCCCACGAGGTGTGTAAATGAAATGCAAAGTGGCAATGCTCAGCAGAAATGTGCAAAATAACAGGTTCACACTATTTACAATAAATTTTTTAAAGTCTTTTAAAAAAAACCCCAACAAAATTTTTTAACAATAAAAAATTTTAATAAAAAAATATTAAAAAAAAAAAAAATTGATTATAATATAAATTATAAATTATAAATTATGTTTTAGTCTTTACCAAAGTGTGTGTGTGGGTGGTGTGATAAGAGGGGCATTTGTGTGGGGTGGGGGGGGGGGCCCCTGGTGAGGTCGGAGTTCACATCCTGATGGCCTGGGGAAAGAAACCCCGTCTCAGTCTCTCTTTTTTGGGCAGCTTTTAAATACGGGGGGCCTTGCCTGCCCGCAGCGCTGAAAAAGTCCTTGTTGGGGTGGTGGGGAAACCTTCATGATCCGCAGGCTCGGGTTCTGCCCCTCCCTGGTGTACGTCCCTCAGGGGGGGGAGTGTAGTTCCAATAGTGCGCTCACCCGAACGCACTACTCTCGCAGGGGCCTTTCCCTTTGTCCTGAGCGGAGCTGTTGCCAAACCGGGCAGTAAATGTTTCCCTGTCAGGATCCTCCCCCACGCTCCCAGATAGAAGGACTAAAAGGACCCCCGGGGGGAGACTTAAATTTTCCTACTGCCTGAGGGGGTAAAGGGCCCCTGCCTCGCCTTTTCTCACCAAGGGGTCATTGTGTGTGGACCATGTCAGATCTTCGGTGATGGTGATCCCAGGTATTTATCCCCCTTGCCCCAACCCTCCCCACAGTTTTTCCATTAACCCCCCAGTGGGGAGTACGCCCTTTCTGTTGTTGTGCCCTCCTAAAGTCCCCAAATAATCATATTTTCACAAAAAAAAATAATTTTTTGAAAATTTATAATATGGAAAACTAAAATCTTCATTTTATAAATATATAAAAGGACTATATATCCCGTGAAAATACAAAAACAAATATTAAAATACGTTAATTTTTATTTAAATTAAAATTTAATTTATTGAGCGAAAAAAAACAAATACCCCAAGTTTTCATTTTTTTTAATATATATATAGTGACTTTTCAATCATTCCAAACTACAGGGGATGGGGGTATGACCTCTGAAGCTCCACAAATTTCCCTTTACTTTCCCTAATTGTCACCCCAATTATGAAAAACCCCTATCAGAAAAAAAAATTACAAATTCCATTGTGGGGGGCAGGCGGCGATTGTGGGGGGCCCAGCACACCTTGAAAAAGAAAAACATTCACAGTGGGTTTAGGCTAATACCCCCCAAACAATTTTTTTCTCCCAATTACATAACACCCATCAGGGTTTCTACATGTTTCCTAAACTTGCGCACACGGGAAGAGTGTCAAGAGTGTCTCGGGACTTCAGACAGAACAAATCACAGTCACCCTTGACGTTAAAACCCCAAAAACCCAAAATATTCCCCCAACCCCCAAAAATTCCTGACGTTCTTCATCGTGTGCTTCAAGCTTTTTTTTCTTCTACTTTTTTTTTTTGATGTTTTGATCCCAAAAATGAATATGGGGTTTTCATCTACTTTACTTTCACCCCGGTGGGAGGTTGTTTCTCCCCCCACTCACTCCAGGGGGAAGGTGTCTTTTAAAGCCCTCCTACAGGGTTCCAAAGAAACATTTTTCTACACTCAAAAACTTTTGGGCACCAACATTTTTTTTTGGGTTTTCCCTTGTTTTTCATTTTCTTTCCCAACCCTTTTTGCATATGGAAAACCCCCCAAAGTAACTGTAACCTTTTTTGTGTTACCACAACACAACAGTTTTCCCATAAAAGGGGTGCTAGAGACAAAAGTAATCCCAGAAAACGCTAAAGAGAAACTTTAACGAATTTGTTGAAACCACATTTGGACCATTTTTCCTCATTCTCTTCATTCGAGGGGGCCTTTGTCGGGTTTGTTGTTTCCCCCTTGAAAACAGGGGAATAGTCATTTTGCCTTAAGACAAAAAACCCAATATAAATAATAAAACCATGTAAAATTCCAAAATTAAACTTCAAAAAACCAAACTACAATTGCAACACAAAACAATACTACGGGTTATTACAGTGCCTTCAAAAGCTAGGTTCACTAAAAAAAGGTTATTTTTAGATAAACAAAATCACGGCTTGCTGTCCCTTTGGGATCATAGAAAAATACATAAGGCAGGTAAGGGGGGGGACCGCTAAGGAACCCCAATCCCGGGACCCTATCCCAAAACCCCATTTGTAAAAGATAAGCTAATGTTAGCTAACTCGCAAACCCTTAGGGAAATTAAATAAAAAAATTTTAAAATAGGTAGCGTCGGATCCGAAATGCATTTTCAAAAAACAAATCCAAAACCCCAAAAAATCAATAATGCGGGGGAAAAGGGGCCCCATGACTGACGTTATTGTATTTTTTTAATGAAATAAAAGTAGTTTTAAATTTAGGGGCTTTGCGCTTTCGTTTTCGGTGCCCCCCAAAATAGTTTTAAAAGCAGGGCCAAGAAAGCAGTGGGCGACAGGTGTTTTTCCCAAAAAGTAAATCGCCCGGCCAAAAAAAATGCAGTAGTGCAATGGGTTGCAATATTTCAGAAAGTGTCGTTGCCTTACAAAAGTCGGAACAAATTTTTAAATTGGGCCATGTAGATCTAATATGATTGAAATTCAGCAATGGTTTGGCGTATTTTTTCCCCTCAAATTTTTTCCCAAAAAAATTTTTGGGTGGATTTCCCTAAGGGAAATAAATGAAATTTTAAACGTACTTAAACCAAAAACCCCCTACAAACAATGCCCCAAACCCCCTTTGGCTCGCAAATTTCTTTTATCCCCCTTCTCTCTCGGGTATCTAATCTGTAGATCACTGCCCCCCTCTGTGGTGAGCTTTTGGGAATAACATCTTTGCATAAATTTTCGGGGTTTAAAGGGTTTCAGAATCAAAACAGAAGGGGGGGCACAGGGAGGGGAAGTGTTTTTGTATGGCCCAATCCCAAGCCACACTCAGGGACTCACGGACTTTGAGGCCGTTCCCCCCTTAAATCCGCGGGGGTTTAGGGCTGCCCCCCTGTCAAATGTCAAGTGCATGAGGGCCTCCCTCGCAAACTTTTTAAAAAACCCTTTATGCACACTTCCGTAAATCCACATTTTTTTGCAGACTTTGCCTGAAGGAAAATTTTCCCCATTCATTTGCGTTGTACCTTGAATAGGGGTTTACCAGCGGAATCCGGAAAAAGTTTAAAAAAAAAAGGTAAACAAATTAAGGGCAAATGTTTATTTATTCAACCATTTTTTTAATTTTTGCCCTTTAAAGATGCTGTTTTGACAAGGGAAGAGTCAATTTATTATTTTTACAATTAACCCCTCGTCCCCTCTGTAAAAGGGAAAAAGCCTGGGGGAAAAAAAGTTAAAAAAACCCAAAATAAAAAGTCCCAAACCCACAATCGTACATAACATTTGGGGATTGGGCCCCGTCTCTGTGTTCGCCCCGCAGTGGACTGGGGGTCCTGTCCAGGGGTTTTCCCCCGCCTTAGGCCCAGTGGGAAAGCTGGAAAGGCTCCACCGCCCCCCCCCCCCCCGGGACCCTGAACAAGAAATAATGGAAAAAAGAATAAATGAATCATACACCGTGGTACATTTGCCTATTGATAAACCAGACATTTTTTAAACCCCTGCCAAGGAGGTTATGTTTCCACTCCCGTCTGTCGCTTGTCGCCCGGGTTTTCTCAAAAAACAATGGATGGATTTTTTATGAAAATTTTGGGAGGGCAAAACAAGGAAAATTAATTAGGTTTTTGGGGGATTTCCGCCTTACATGATTACTTTATTTTAACAATGAAACAAAAAGAGAAGAGATTTTAATCCAAATCCCGAGGGTTTTGTTTAAGGGTCCAAAAAAAATCAATTTTACTTTTAAATCTGAAAGATAGGGTTTACCCTTTGGGTTTTAACAGCAACTTTAGGGAAATATTTAGGCTGGGGGGAGGGTTTGTTCTCTCTAGGTCCTACTGCATCTGGCCCCGGACCCCGCTATTCATTTTCGTACATTGTCATTATCTTTTTTTAATTTAAAGGGTCTGAAACATTTAAAAATCTTTTTAAAGCAGTGAATTCCTGAAGAGTAAAAAAGGGGATTTAAAAAAAAAACCCCAGGCTTGTTTACAAGATACACAATACAACCAACGAAGGGTTTTAGGCCCCCCAAGAAGGTTAAGGAAAGTTTGGGGTTAAAATAACGGGGCACCCATAAACTAATTTTAAAAACAACAACAACAATAAGCTAATAATAAACAATAATCCTTTAAAAATAGAAATAATAATAATAACAACAAAAATAATTTAATAAGGTAATAATATAAAACCCGTTGTACTGACATCTAAGGTTCCAACCCCCGGACTCACTCCCTTTCAAGGTTAAACAAAATTTAAAACAGTTTTTACCTGGGTGTTTAGGGAAGGGGAAAAGTTTAAAAAAAACAAAAACTATTGATTTTCTTAAAATTTCCCGATAATTTTAATAAAGCATACAGGAGGGCCCCAAAATCCTTTCCCTTTTTTTGACAGTTCCCCCCCCCCGGGCCCAACCCCATACCAAAAATCAGTCTCACTTAGTTCAAAATCTACACCGATAAAACCACAAAAAATTTTAAAACCCCTTTACGGGGGAAGTGAAGTGAAATAACATTTTAAATTTTTCCCTTCCCATGGCGCCCGTCAAGCGGTGGGTTTTAAATTGGGGAAACAAGTGATAAAAATCCCGTTCGGGAAATTGGGTTGTTTTTTGGAAAGGAAAAAATGGGGCAAGTGTAAGGAAAAACTGAAAAAAACTAAATTTAAAAGGGCCCAAATTTTGATGGCCTTTTGACGACTGGGGCAGGAAAACATCCCCCCAAAAAGGGAGTTTTTGTTGGGGGGTTTCCCCGGGAAAGGGAATGGGTTTTTTAAATGTAACGGAGGTCCTCTTGTCTCCCTTACGTTACGTTTCTGTTTCTGTCCTACGCTTCCTTAAATTTGGGGAAGCAGGTTCACAACAACTATATTGCGGGACAGTTTAAAACTTTAAAAATTTTCACATTAAAAAAAATTGCACAGGACAAACCCAAATTGGGTTTTGTTAAAAACTTTAAATTTTTTTAAATTTTTCCGGGGGTGGTTGGATTGGCCTCGGGCCCCCTGTGGAATTGTATTATGTATTAAGGCAAGCTCGCAACTCCCCCCCCCGATTAAGGAATTGTGTGTAAGTTGTTTATGGGTTAAAATAATTTAAAAATATACTAATTCATGCTGAACACCTTTCCCTTTCTCTCCTGTCTCCAAATCCCAGGGGACGCAAAAAAAAAAAAAATTTTTTTTTTTTTTTTTTCGGGTTTCCCTTTTCCCCCAACCCCCAGGGTACGCAACCAAGAGTCCACGGGGAAACAAGCGTCTTTTCTTTCCCGGGAGGGTTCCAAGAAATAGGATTGTGTAGGGGGTGGGAAGTAGAGATCGGGTTTATGTTTACTAGTTTTGTGGTTGTATATTATGTTATGTATTATCCATGATGTGTTATGTCTTATATTATGTTATGTTAGATTATGTATAATCTAACATTTAGGTATTGTTTGTTAGGCGTAATTTAGGTATTGTTTATACAATAGGTCACCCTAGAGCACCCCTGTTTTTGGTTGCACCCAAGGGTGGAGGATATAAAAGGCTGTCTGGTGTTTCCAAGAAGGGAGTTGGTGGTGGTTGTCCTGGAGGCTGGTCCTTGGTCTTCCCCTAACCTACATTCTCTGCGCACTGTAAATATATTGTAAATAATTTGGGGTTTTGCTTCAGCTCCTGCCTCTGCCTCCTCACTATCGGTATTGGCCGCTCTCGAGGTCAGTCCGACAAGTACCTATCAAAAGTGGTCCAAGGAAGGACAACCGGTGAACTGGCGACAGGATCATGGGCGCCCAAGGCTCATTGATGCGTGTGGGGAGCGAAGGCTAGCCTGTCTGTTCCGATCCCACAGAAGAGCTACTGTAGCACAAATTGCTGAAAAAGTTAATGCTGACTATGATAGAAAGGTGTCAGAACACACAGTGCATCGCAGCTTGCTGCGTATGGGGC
The DNA here is from genome assembly GCA_034670405.1 of Hoplostethus atlanticus. NCBI lineage: Eukaryota > Metazoa > Chordata > Actinopteri > Trachichthyiformes > Trachichthyidae > Hoplostethus > Hoplostethus atlanticus. The sequence continues at coordinate 22,591 of JAXDDX010000583.1, forward strand.
TGCGTAGCCGCAGACCGGTCAGAGTGCCCATGCTGACCCCTGTCCACCGCCGAAAGCGCCTACAATGGGTACGTGAGCATCAGAACTGGACCATGGAGCAATGGAAGAAGGTGGCCTGGTCTGATGAATCACGTTTTCTTTTTCATCATGTGGACGGCCGGGTGCGTCGTTTACCTGGGGAAGAGATGGTACCAGGATGCACTATGGGAAGAAGGCAAGCCGGCGGAGGCAGTGTGATGCTCTGGGCAATGTTCTGCTGGGAAACCTTGGGTCCTGGCATTCATGTGGATGTTACTTTGACACGTACCACCTACCTCAACATTATTGCAGACCAAGTACACCCCTTCATGGCAACGGTATTCCCTGATGGCAGTGGCCTCTTTCAGCAGGATAATGCGCCCTGCCACACTGCAAAAATTGTTCAGGAATGGTTTGAGGAACATGACAAAGAGTTCAAGGTGTTGACTTGCCCAGATCTCAATCCGATCGAGCATCTGTGGGATGTGCTGGAAAAACAAGTCCGATCCATGGAGTCCCCACCTCGCAACTTACAGGACTTAAAGGATCTGCTGCTAACGTCTTGGTGCCAGATACCACAGGACACCTTCAGAGGTCTTGTGGAGTCCATGCCTCGACGGGTCAGAGCTGTTTTGGCAGCTCGAGGGGGACCTACACAATATTAGGCAGGTGGTTTTAATGTTACGGCTGATCGGTGTATACTTGTGTATGCTCTGACAGTGGAAAGAGATCCGTCCTCACATGCTGTACATAGATATCCGCACTGCAGAATCACTAAGGATTCATTCCTCTGAAGCAGGTCGTATCTGTAATGCAGCTCTCGTGCAGGAGTTTGCACGCTGCGTGTCTCCAAAACTCATTTGAAGTGGATAGAAAATAGAAATTACTTGCTTGTTTGTGAATGATGCATTTTAAGTGCATGAAAATGGTAAAATACACAAGTAGTTAATATGGGACGCCTCCTGTCAAAATTTGATGGATGACCTTTGACCCCATTTGATTGATTGACAGCTTGTCAAAGTTGACAGTTTTGATTGACAGCTTGTCAGTAATTTGTCAGCTTTGAATGATGCCCTGTGTGATGTGTCATGTTGTGACCTTCTAATTATTTAATGATCCTAATGATGAGGTATTTCCGGGTGTGTGGGCGGAAGTGTCATTCATTTGTTGTTTTGATCCTGAACGGGGGTATTGACCAACCGTGGGGCATTGGGGGTTGTGGGAACACCTGGATGGCTATGGGAATGTGTTTTAGTTTTAAATGGACAATGGGGAAATCTGAGACCTTTTAATTATTTAATGATCCTAATGAGGAGGTATTCCTGAGGATGTGGGCGGATGTGTCATTCAATTGCTCTTGTGATCCTGAACGGGGGTATTGACCAACTGAGGGGCATTGGGGGTTGTAGGACACCTGGAGGGCTATGGGAATGTGTTTTAGTTTTATTCTCATTAACTGACCAGGTTCAAACAATGGGGAGCTGTGTGTCACAAGGGACACTATGGACTGTTTTAGTTTTATGCTCCCATTGTTCAGAAGTGCGTTGATCTATGTCAGACATGCTTCTTCGGGATGGTGGGATGTCACATGAGACTGTTTTTTGTTTTATAATCCTTAAGGAAGTCTATTGAGCAGTGTCAATCAATGGTCAATGGGGATCTGTGTGTTGCCAGGGGCACTATGGACTGTTTTAGTTTTATGTTCATTAACTGGCCAGTGTCAAACATGGGTCATTGGGGAGCTGTATTTGTTTTATAATCCTTAAGGAAGTCTATTGATCTATGGCAAATGCGGTTCTTTGGGTGTTTAACCCTGATTTGTTCTTTACTAAATAATGAAATTGTCCCTATGACTATCAACCTTTATAATACCGTTGATATACGTAGTGTAACGGTGGACTGGTCTGACCCAAACGCAAACTCGGACTCAGAGGTAGAATGAACAAAGATAGTTTATTTATGGGGAGACCGGAGGGTAGAGTGGATGCAGGACGAAGCAGGGAGACAGCCAGGAGACACGGCAGGCAGGGAAGGCAGGTGGTGGATGAACGGGTAGTCAGGTTAGCAGGCAGGTAGACGGGATGCGCGGAATGGCTGGAGAAGGTAATGATCCTGGGCAGAGGGAGAGCAGGGTTAACAAGACGAACAAACAAATAGTCAAGGCTTGAATCCAAATACAAGAGGCCGGGAACGAGATGTACCACACTGGCTGAATCAACGATCTGGCGAGGAATGACTGGAAAGCCGGAGAAGATATAGTGGGTGTCTGATGGGTTGATGGGAATCAGCTGTGAAGCCAGGAGCCGGGAGGATGATTGGGAACCATGCCCACCGCACGTACACACACAGACAGGGACAGACAGGTAGAAACACAAAAGGGAAACACAGGGGGCATGGCAGAGACCGTGACACGTAGTGGGTATAGGAAGGCTATTTGGCCATGTTATAATATGACCAAATATATTAGGACATCTAAATTAGACTAATATATAGAGCAGGGCTATATTTCAGCTAGACACGACCAACAACATAAGAATCTAATGTGAAAAGATAGCTACATTAAACAAGGTTTTGGTGTTTTTATAATAATGATTTTGTCACATATGTGCGCGCACACACACACACACACACACACACACAGTCCGTCGATACGGCCGGCCATCGGAGCAAGTGTCTGATGATACCTTAGGGGTCCTACTAATCACCCCAAAGTACCCCAAAGTATACCCCAAAGTACCCCAAAATACCCCAAAGTACCCCAAAATACCCCAAAGTATAGCCCAAAATACCCCAAAGTACCCCAAAGTATACCCCAAAATACCCCAAAGTACCCCAAAGTATAGCCCAAAATACCCCAAAGTACCCCAAAATACCCCAAAGTACCCCAAAATACCCCAAAGTACCCCAAAGCCCCCCAAAGCCCGGGCCCCCAGGGGCCTCCACACTCACTCTGGCTACTTTTGGGCCTTTTTTTACCTTTTTCCCCACACACTGACCTCTCTGCCCACAGGCAAGCAGCTCTGACCTGGCTCTGTACAGGGCATGGGCCCCCCAGGGCCCCAGACCTCCAGGGGCCTCAACACTCACAAGCCTCCACACAGCCAAGCACCCCTGCCCTGGGTGTGCGCATGGCATGGTTTCCCCATGGCCACCAGGCCCCCAGACCTCCAGGGGTCACCCAGACTCACCTCTGGCTACTTTTCGGGCTTATTTTGCCTTTTTTTATGTTTTGGCCACACACTGACCTGTCTGCCCACACTTAGGCAGCTCTGCCCTGGGTCTCTGCATGACATGGCCCTCCCCATGCCCACCAGCCTCCCCACACTTAGGCAGCTCTGCCCTGGGTCTCTGCATGACATGGCCCTCCCCATGTCCACCAGCCTCCCCACACTTAGGCAGCTCTGCCCTGGGTCTCTGCATGACATGGCCCTCCCCATGTCCACCAGGCCTCCACACTCAACAGCCTCCCCACACTTAAGCACCTCTGCCCTGGGTTACTACATTACCTTCTCTGCCCTGGCCTCCGGGGCTCCACAACACCCGGCGCACCACACTCACCTGCTTACCCAGTCTTAAGCACCCCACCCTGGGTCAACACAGGCAACCGCCAGCCACAGAACTTCGTGGTATTCCAAAATGAACTTCGTGGTCCTGGTCTTCCTTAATGAACTTCGTGGTCATGGTACCCCAGCATACGCTTCGTGGTCCTGGTAATCAATAACTGACTTTGTCTCTTTTTTTTTTCTTTTCTGTGACTTCCAGGCCGCCAGGCCCCTCACACTCACCCGCCTGTCCACACTTAGACACCTCTGCACTGAATTAGTTCTTTGCTCTGCGTACCCTGCCTACCCTGGCTACCAGGGCTCCAGGCCCACCACGCTCACCCACATGCCCACACTTAGGCACCTCTGCCCTGGATTAGTTCTTTGCTCTGCCTGCCCTTTGGGGTACATTGGGGTATTTTGGGGTATACTTTGGGGTGTTTGGGGATATACTTTGGGGTACTTTGGGGTATAGTTTGGGGTACTTTGGGGTATTTTGGGGTACTTTGAGGTATTTTGGCGTACGTTGGGGTACTTTGGGGTATTTTGGGGTACTTTGGGGTATACTTCTGGGTACTTTGGGGTATACTTTGGGGTATTTTGGGGTACTTTGGGGTGATTAGTAGGACCCCTTAGGACGTCCGGGGGGGGGGTCTAAGTCTGGATTGTGCGCAAGGCGGGGGGCGAGACGTCAATCATATGGTTTTACGATAGTAATTGAGGATTACCGCCCAGATCACACGTGACATTTTGGAGCGCTAAATTTGAATGTGCGCAAGTCTGAATTGTGAGAGTCGTCTTTGGGGATATAAGGCGTACGGAGCCGATGTTTTGACCAGCCGTAGCGCATCCCACGTTGCATAGACGCTGCACGGCCCCATTTTCGCAAGACAGGCTTCAACGCTGCGGAATCGACCTAACCTAGACAAGATGTTTGTTTACTGTAAGTATTCTATTTAACTATGTCATATTCTATTCAAACGATAGCCCATAGTTGGATAAAAACTAATACGATATGTTTTTCTTTTTGATTTGGTGAAGATTAGGGGGGGAGAGCAACACAATTGAGAATCTTACAGAGGCCTCTACAAGCCACGGTAAATCCGATGTATTCTATGCAGGTGTCTTATTAGATTGAGTTGCATTACCACGTATTTAAAACTATGTATCACCTATACATGATTGTCTATGTTTTGTTTCTATTTCTCTCTAGAATCACAAAATATATTAGATCAGACCAGGAACAGAAAATCTGATACCAGTGGGGGTACCGGTCGGACCCGTATGGACAAAGAAAATAAATACCCTAATAAAAGTAGGTTTTTATTCTACATTCGGGCGCATATTTTTAAAACCAGGGTTCTTTCTAATGAGTTGAATTTTCTAATGAGTTGTACGTTTCATTTTTGCTCCTGCATTTCTTAGGTCTTCTAGGAAAAAAACGTGCACCACTTAAAGAACGGGTTCCTCAAAACACCAGTAAGTATTTGATATAAATTACAATTGAAATGAAAAAATAAACGGCAAATCTCATATTGTGTTCTTTCTTTGGTTTTTACTGAACATCAAGGCGATGCGTTAAACAAGCTTGAACAATATGTGAATAACGTTTCAAAGTCGTCTGTTGAGGGAGAACCTGAGACACAGGAGCCAAAGGCAAAACGCACAAGATCTGAAAACGGTATAGTATTAACATCTGATACATCCTATGTTTAAAACTATATTATCCCTTTTATAATAATCACCGACTAATGGACTATACCATCTAATGTGTCTTGTTTTTAGTAAGCGGTGAGGAGGAGACGAGCACATCCGCGGGGATAGTTTTAAATCTTCAGTCGGACAGCTGGACTGATGAAGACATTGCACTCTGGGATCGCTTTGACTTTGGGCTGACACAGATGTGCAGCGAAGAAAATTCCGTCCAAGACCCGGAAAACAGCGCCATACCGACACCGTCGTCATCTGCAAGGGTGAGCGATCGAGATGTCATTGTGTTGATCAAATCCGTGATTCGCAGCATAGAGGCATTATCCAAATCTAATTTAAAAAATAATGATGATTTTATGAGACAGCTCAACGAGTTTTCCCGAAAATTTGATAGCATAGAACAAGCCATTAAGAGACAAAACTCGCTGATACGCGCATCACACACAGAGCTTCTTGCTGAGATAAGAACTCTTCGACAAATTAGGAGATTTTAGTAGTGCATATACCAACAGCGTGTCATCAGTGCTTTTTATGGGTTTATGTTTTGTTGGAGAGTACTTTAATTGCAAATGTTTTTTCTTTTTTCTTTTTGCTGTTGTAAACCATGAAAAGATCGTACAAATCAGTGAACGGTCGTAGAAATGCAGAGAGAAGCCAGTATGACTTATCCACTAATGATGATGATGATGGTGAGGAGCAAGACTGTGGTCTTCAGGCTAGAAACCGGTTTGAGGATGACAGTGTAGATGATGACTTACCGCAAGACTTTGATGAATTAGACACAGCCACACAATGTAGCTTGTTGATAAAGTTGGTGCAGTATCGGACTAAAAAGTATAGTGAGATGTTTGATACACCCATCCTTTACAGCAAAGTACATGGAACAGGGCTTGATTTTGATGATGAGGAAGAAGAGGACGATGAGCAGCTATCAGTTGAGAGCATGGACTATTGTACAGTACACACCCCGAATCAGTCAGGACATGTTTTTGAGCATAATAGCTTATCCGGCCAAACACCGAATGTGGCTCAAGAGATGACAGGGGGGAGTGGACCTTTTCAAACACGAAATATCCCACGGTTTAATGCTGTGGAAGTTAGACAGCCGATAGATTTGAGAAGCATATCTCTTGATAATTTAGAAGAAGTTCCAAATCTGATGAGACACAAGCTAACGGATGTGATAACGCACTGTACAGAGAATGCTCCTGCAGGCAGTCTGTTAAATGTAGTGTTGCGTGGTCCCTCTCTCGCTAGCGATGTTCAAACAGTTTTAAAATCTGACGATGACTATAATGCAGACTTGTTTTTAGAGCAGATAGCACAGGTGATGCAGAGTAATGACACATCCATGACAGATGACGAATTAGAATTTGTCGTTACAGTCGCCCAGAACAAAAGTGGTGGAGGATATCGTTTGAAATTAGGGGCCATACCTTATGATGAGATAATACGTAAGAAAAGACCTTGTCTTTACAGCCCTCAAAACATAGGTAACAATCTGTGCTTCTCCACGTGTATTGCTCACCATCTAAGCTCAATGCGTGCGATACAAGCGAACGATATCATTGCAGAAATAATGTACGAAGAGTTAGGGATTGTGGCTAGTACAAATGCCCGTGAGGAGATGGCTTATGCAGAGAAAATGTACAGAGAGTTGGGGTATACAACTGATCGAAAGATTGGCTTTTCTGATGTCTCTAGATTCGAGAGGCATCTGAATGTGAAAATTCTAATATTCCACCACGTCCAATCAAGCAAAAAGCTGGAGTTGTATCAAACGAGCGACAAGCCCCACCCAGACACTATATGGTTGTATCTACACAATGAACACTACCACCTTATTGTGAATAAGACACGATTTTTCAGGGGCAAAGTATCTCTGCGAATACTGTTACAAACCATGCAATTCAGTACTGGATCACAAATGTAAATTCCACTGTAACGTATGTCTAACAGGCTGTTACACACACCCAGGTCCAACGATAAAATGTGACCAGTGTAGCCGTATATGTAGATCAGAGCACTGTTATAAAACACATTGCCAATTTTCACAAACACATGGATTTACTCCGTGTAAACGTTCAAAATATTGCGACCTGTGCGGTAGATTATATATTGTACCGAAAAACCCCAAAAAGGCCGCTGACGGTAGCGATATACCGTTCCACACATGCTCAGAGAGAAAGTGTAGACACTGCGATGCACCCGTCGTCGACGATCTTCACACATGCTACATCCAGCCTATCCCAGAGGAACGTCTAAAAACAAAATACATCTTCTATGATTTTGAGACTCGCTATCATGATGGGAGACACGAGGCAAATTTTGCAGCTGCAATAACATTTGATGACAAGCCGTAGTGGGCCACCGGTCTCAATTGTGTCCATAAGTTTGTCAGACAGTATAGATGTGAACGGTACAAAAACTACACATTTGTAGCACACAATGCCTCAGGATTCGACAACTACATTATGATGGAGTATTTTACAAGACAGGGCATTACACCTAAACTGGTCATGCGTGGAAGTAGGGTGATTCTGATGTACGACGATGCATTCAAACAGCGTTGGGTAGATTCTTTTAGCTTTCTCCCTATGCGATTGTCAAAAACACCCTGCAGCGCTTGGTTTTGACGATGTAGAAAAGGGGTATTTTCCCCACACGTTTAATACAAGAGCGAATGAATCCTACATAGGCCCTTACCCAGACCCGTCCTATTATGGATACGAGAAGATGTCAGAGGGTGACAAAGACACATTCATGACCTGGTATAACACCGTCCGTCATGAGATGTTTGATTTCCAGAAAGAACTTGAGCGCTATGGTGTCAACGATGTTGTTGTTTTACGAAAGGCATGTATGGTCTTTCGTGAAACAATCATTCGTTGTTCAGGTATAGATCCCCTCAGTCACACAACCCTGGCATCATGCTGTATGGCCATCTACAAAACAAATTTTTTACCGGAAGACACGTTAGCTCTCACATACGAGGGAGCATATGTCGCACAGCACAAGACCTATTCAAATGTCTCCATCCAGTGGCTTGAGTTTTTAGCAAACCATCACGGTATAGAGATTCAACACGCTCTCAATGCTGGAGAAAAGCAGTTTGGTCCTTTCTTTACAGACGGATATGACCCAAACACGCATACGGCCTACGAATTTGCAGGCTGTTTTTATCACGGATGTGATCTTTGCTACAATCCGGCCCATAAAAATCCTGTCACATGGATCGAATTTGGTCGCATGAAAAGAGAGTTTAGTGATAAAATCTCAGTCCTCAAAAAAGACTATGGTCTCTGCGTGGTAGTTATCTGGCAATGTGAATGGGAGAAACAGAAAAAGACAGACGGCGTTGTACAGAGGTTTATGGAAACCTACAAAGCCCCCACAAGGCTTAACCCGCGAGATGCTCTATTTGGCGGTCGAACAAATGCCTATAAACTACTACACAACACACAACCCCATGAAAAAATCAGGTACTACGACTTCACATCTCTCTACCCCACAGTGCAGTCTCGCAAGCCATATCCTCTAGGACATCCACAGATTATCTTTAGAGATTTTGAGTCTATCGATAAGTATTTTGGTTTTGTCAAGTGTTCTGTACTACCCCCAAGAGGTCTGTATCACCCTGTGCTCCCATACAGATGTCATGGAAAATTGATGTTCCCGCTGTGTCAGACATGTGCGCAGGAGCTTAACCAGACATCTGAATGCCGGCACAGTAGTGAAGAGAGAACGATCTCAGGCACATGGGTGTCATTCGAGCTGCAAAAAGCTCTTGAAAAAGGATACAAAATAACGACCATTGATGAGGTATGGCATTTCCCCCAACAGTCAGACACTCTGTTTAAAGAATATGTGAAAACCTTTTTAAAGTGTAAGCAAGAGGCTTCAGGATACCCCAGCCATATAGACAATGTGCAGGCACAACAGCAGTACGTAAAGGATTACTACGACAGAGAGGGCATACAACTAGATCCTCAAAAAATCTGTGTTAATAAAGCGGTCAGAAGCTGTAACAAGCTCATTTTGAACAGCTTGTGGGGACGTTTTTCTCTACGTACGGACCTAGCTACCACCGAACTAGTAACTGACTCTGAACGATTCGTACAGTTCATGTTTAGCGACATATATGATGTACGTCAGTTTTGCTTCATCTCTGACACTGTGGCTCTGGTGCAGTGGCGCTACAAAACTAGCGAAGCCTCTAGAGCTAGAGATGTTAATGTGTTTGTAGGGGCAATGACCACCGCCCATGCTAGACTCATGCTGTACGAGCTTTTGGACAAATTACAAGAGAGGGTCTTATACTGTGACACCGATAGTATAATCTTTGTGTCACGTGACGGGGAATGGATTCCACCATTGGGGTCGTATTTGGGAGATTTGACAGATGAGATCAATGACGGGGAAATCTGTGGCTCCGAGCATGAAGATTATATTACCGATTACGTGTCATCAGGTCCTAAATGCTACGCCTACTGCACGCGTCAAAACAGAGTCGTGGTAAAATGTAAGGGTGTCACTCTAAACGCTAAAAACGCAGCAGTTGTCACGCGCCAGACACTATGCAGACTGGTTGAAAACTTTGTGGCTAATCAGGCTATAGGGGAGGTAATAACTACAGAGATAGAGACGATTCAGCGAGATAAAAGAAAGCTACAGCTTAAAAACGCTACAGTAGTGAAACGGCTGCAGATGGTTTACAACAAGCGTAGGGCTTTTCCTGATTATACCACAATACCATATGGATACTAGAGTCATGTCTAGAGAGGCAGAGAGGTTTGATCATCGGCTACAGCATCCATTCAGTTTGGTTGTGGCAGGTCCTTCAAATAGTGGGAAAACATACTTTGTCAAGACTGTTGTTGAAAATGCAGAGAAACTCATTTCTGACAAGATTGACAATATTGTTTACATTTATTCATGTTGGCAGCCTCTGTACAATAATCTGTTGAAAATAAGGGACATAAACTTTGTGGAAGGCATACCAGCGTCTCTCTGCGACGACTCTCTCCTACCACCGCAAAAAAATAATTTGCTCATTATTGATGACTTGATGAATGATGCTAGCGGTAAAAGTATGTAGCCCAAAGAAAGTAACTCCGGGTGTGAATCCAAGAATATGAGCCAGCTGTCCCTGAAATGCAATGCCTATATTTTGGTCTCCGGATAGACCCACATAGTTTCTAATGCTGTCATACTGTAGTTGTATTCTAAAGCCTCCGTTTTGAGTAATAGCCGAATTTAATTCTTCTAGGATCCTGGATATACCGTCATAATGTCCCACTGGTATGGATATAGTGTCTAAACTTTGCGTTTTAATATCGATCATACTCGCTTTGGCCTCATGCTCTGAAAAACTGTTCCATGTGCCGGGGTATTGAACTTCGATGACCCCTACTTCATACGCATCCTTGAGATTTATAGTCTGAGCTAATTTTGTTCTATAATTCCATATCTTATTCTGGGGATAAACTGAAGATGACGCATTACTGGGTAATGTCACAAAAAAACCCTCGTTGGTCATATTAGCGGATAGGTGCTTACACCTACTCTGCACAATGTAGAATGATGTTTATGTGTTTAAGCATTAGATATGTGACTCTCTGAAACCCAGGAGTTGAATTTGTCGGGCCATCCTAGCCATTTAACCAGCACCATTTTTCTACGCCCCTGTCTTTTTCTAGCCAATATCTTAAACACTTTGTTTTTACCGATGATTACTTGTTGCAACTCTTTCTCATAAAAAGTACCCTGTAACACATCTCCTGCGTGGTCTTTTAATATATAGACAATGGGTCGGCGTGCTAAACGCTGTGTTATTGTAAAATATTCATCTGTAAAAGTCTGTTCATATCCTTTTCGAAAAGCACCGCGAAGCTTTGAAATTCTAACGGTGTCGCCCAGATCAAACTTAAATTCAACAGGTGATTCGGGCTTTGTTTTGTATAGATTGTTAAACACATCTTTCTCATTGTCTTGATTCACTTGATCAGGAGCCATTTTGATCGATCTATGATAAGTGCTGTTGTAGCTCAACACCATATCCTGCAGTTTATCTACATAACGATGTGAATTAACCGCCGTTAAATATCTCCACATGCGAGTTTTTAGAGTCCTGTTGAAGCGTTCCACCACGCTAGCCTTGGTCTCGTTTGACGTTGAGAAATGCTTAATATTATACGTTTCCATCAGTCCTTGGAACGACTTATTATAAAATTATTTTCCGGCGTCTGTTTGTAGTTTCTTGGGTACACGGCCATGTGTTAGAATGTCACGAAAAGCCTTGGTCACATTATTCCCGGTCTTAGAAGTCAGACAGCGAACCCATGCGTATTTTGAAAAGACGTCAATGACTGTCAAAAGATACCGCACGCCATCGTTTGCAGCTGAATACTGACCCATTTCCACCAAGTCTGCCTGAAACTGTCCATCTATTCCGTTAACTAGAACCCTATTCCTCTTAAAGCTTTTGAATAGGGGTGCATGTAATGTATAAGCATCTTGTTTAAATAACCATTTCTTTATATCTGTAGAGGTGGAGCCACGCCGATATTTTCTTTTACAGCTGTGTGTAATTTGCTAATACCTCCAAATGACCCTGGGTTTGCAGGGTCATAATACATTTTCTCTAAGGTACTATCCATGTGTGATGCCGTAAACCAAATGAGAAGAGAATGGGACTCAAACAGTCTTTATGGAATGGGTCATTTTATTTTTACATGTTTTGTTTTTGCTCATACATCAACATACATGTACAA
>JAXDDX010000584.1:0-34611 GCA_034670405.1 Hoplostethus atlanticus
CACATGACTTTTTCCACTTATTGTCAACAGCAAGTCAGAAACTACAATACCCACAATCCTTCTCTACACAGCCGCTTCCAATTTCCACCTGCCTGATTACAAGACACTTCTCTCATTCACTACTACATTCACTCACCACTCCACAGCAATGTGTTGCCAACTTTGTGGACTTGTGTGTTAAATAATCATTGTGTACTTTGAATATATTTCCATTTCATTGATGATTGTTCTTACTTGATTTAGTTTGCCAATGTTTTTGACTGTTTGGTAATTTGGATTTCTTCTTTGTTCTTAGAAACCACACACACACACACACACACGCTCATAAGTGGAAGAAATGGAAATCTTAGTCTGGACATTGCAATTTTATACGACAACCTAACCGTTGTCCCATGGTGGTAAAAGCCAGTAACAAGAACATTAGAATCCTGCCTCTTTCAGCTATATTTCAAATCAAATGGAGATTTGTTTTTCATCTGAGTAATATTGCATTGTATTATTTTAAAAACAAGAATATTTTTAAACCTATGTTTGCCTTAAATATGTAATTACTGTTACTCTACAATTACATCATTACATAATTCTACAATGAGCCGACATATTGTTCTGTTGTCTTACAAGTGCTGACCCCTGTTTACTCTGCCAGTAGATATGTCATGTGTAGTTTCACCTGTAGCCACTAGAGGGCAGAACTTCATTAAACACAACCAGTGTGGCTCATATAAGGCTGGAGTCACAAGGATGGTACCAGTTTGGTCATTTCTTAATGGGTCACGTAAAGTTCAAATGAAACCCTTTTCAACTCCATTGTATTCTAAACCTTTTTAACTTTCCTAACCTCTCCTCACTCAAAATACAAGTCGATTTGACTCCAGGAACATTTTACAGCCTTAAAATTTGTGTAAACTTTAGTTGTCACTGACTGTTAGTCCTTGGATCAAAAGCTGAAACAATACATTTAGAGACAAACAGAGAGATACTGGCCCCCTGCTGGTCAAAACTACATGTACTCTCAGACACACTGTACCACATACACTACATATTATATTTAATGTCATATTTTACATTTTACATGTTTTTATTTTAAAATATTTGAAAAACATTTTCACATGCCAGCTTCTCCTGATGGGAATAGAACAATGTATTTTCTGTCAGTACATGAGTAGTATGGTAAATGTATGTTGTAGATACTATTGTACTATTGTAAACTCAGGTAAGGGCAGTTTCAGGAAACAGGAGGAGCGTCCAGTCCAAGGAGGTCAACGAGAAGCTGGACGCCGGCATCTCGCTCTTCCTCACTCGCCTCTCCCCGTACTTCCTCCTCAAGCCGGCTCAGAAGTGCATGGAGTGGCTGGTGCACAGGTTCGCCTCAATACTAAACCTGGTTGATCACAAAGGCGTTTTAGTGTTGCTGAAATATCTCTGGGATTGAAGACATTGATATTTTTTACCGATATTCGATATCTTTACATTTTGGAAATATAAAGATATTAAAAAATGACCAATCTTTATATCCTTATCTACCATATCTTTATCTTTTATAGGCAATGTATAGTTTGTATTTTGTTTTCCATTTTCATGCAAAAAAAAAAATTCGAAAAGGTTACAAATACTCTAAAATTGATGATGCTGCATTAGAATCGACATTGACTGGCTGATTTTTAATAAAAGAACAAAATATCGGTCTTCTGATGGTTCCTCTGGTTCACCTGGACAGGTACTGCGGAGCGCTGGACGCCGTTCTAGCAGCTCACATCGGTGACATCAGCACGCCAGAGCAGAAACGCCTCTTCCACCAGTTCCTCTCTCTGTCCATGAGCAGTGGAAAATACCAGGTGTGTGTATATAAAGTCTGATTTCACCGACTCCTTCAACACCACCACAAACCTCCAGACACGTTTCTTTGTATCCAGCAGTATATGTGTTAATCTTCATTAGGATCCCGTTAGCTGATGCATCAGTGACCGTCTGGCATCCACTGACCCTCGTTGTGTTTCCTCCCACAGATCCTGGGCGACTCGGACACCTCGCTGCTTCTCAGTCTGAAACACCCCCTGCCCTCCGTCAGGAGTCTGGCTGTGGAGCACCTGATGGGCATCATCACCGCTGGGCGAGTACGTCACCAAGTCTCTCTTTTTCTTAGTCACATTTCTGTTAGCGACTATGTCTGTGTTCAGTCCAGTAACACGATGATGAAGATGATGAAGATGATGTGACCGTATCAGCCTCTGAGTGTTGCTTCCCCCCCCTTGCAGTCGTCACCTGTTGGTAGCAGCAGTACAGGAGGGGAGAAGAAAGGCATTTACCAAACAACATGGTGGAAAACGGTTAGCATGAACCAGCAACCAAGACAGGACGGTTACTGGATACACGAGAAGTAGAGACTACAATAGACACACGAGAAGTAGACACTACAATAGACACACGAGAAGTAGATACTACAATAGACACATGAGAAGTAGATACTACGATAGATACACGAGAAGTAGATACTACAATAGATACACGAGAAGTAGATACAATAGATACACGAGAAGTAGATACAATAGATACACGAGAAGTACATACATTAGAAGTAGATACTACAATAGATACATTAGGAGATTCTACAATAGACCCACGAGAAGTAGACACTACAATAGACACGCGCGAAGTAGATACTACAATAGACACGCGAAGTAGATACTACAATAGACACGCGAAGTAGATACTACAATAGACACGCGAAGTAGATACTACAATAGACACACGCGAAGTAGATACTACAATAGACACGCGCGAAGTAGATACTACAATAGACACGCGCGAAGTAGATACTACAATAGACACGCGCGAAGTAGATACTACAATAGACACGCGCGAAGTAGATACTACAATAGACACGCGAAGTAGATACTACAATAGACACATGAGAAGTACATACTACAATAGATCCACGCGAAGTAGATACTACAATAGATACACGAGAAGTAGAGACTACAATAGATACACGAGAAGTACATACAATAGACAGACGCGAAGTACATACTACAATAGACACACGCGAAGTAGATACTACAATAGACACACGAGAAGTAGACACTACAATAGACACACGCGAAGTACATACTACAATAGACACACGCGAAGTAGATACAATAGACACACGCAAAGTAGATACTACAATAGATACACGAGAAGTAGATACAATAGATACACGAGAAGTAGATACAACGATAGATACACGAGAAGTAGATACTACAATAGACACACGAGAAGTAGATACTACAATAGATACACGAGAAGTAGATACTACAATAGATACACGAGAAGTAGATACTACAATAGATACACGAGAAGTAGATACTACAATAGATACACGAGAAGTAGATACAACGATAGATACACGAGAAGTAGATACTACAATAGACACACGAGAAGTAGATACTACAATAGACACATGAGAAGTAGATACTACAATAGATACACTAGAAGTAGATACAATAGATACACTAGAAGTAGATACTACAATAGATACATGAGAAGTAGATACTACAATAGATACACAAGTACATACTACAATAGACACATGAGAAGTAGATACTACAATAGACACACGAGAAGTAGATACTACAATAGATACATTAGAAGTAGATACTACAATAGACACACGAGAAGTAGATACTACAATAGATACATTAGAAGTAGATACTACAATAGACACACGAGAAGTAGAGACTACAATAGACACATGAGGAGCCGAGGCAGGCTAGAGGTTGGAGAAACAGGCTCGGGACCGGAAAGTCGCCAGTTCAAATCCTTCGCCAGATAAAGAAACTCAATGATAGAATCAGATTCTGTGTGTCAATTTAAAACTTGCCATTTTATTTTTTAGCTGTTTTACATTGAATCAAAGTTTGTAAATCACCAAGTGCAACTGAACTCAATATAAGAGACGTATCAAAGAGTTAGCGGTCAGCGTGGAGGGTCACACCGTCTACCGGCATTTGGAGCCTATTATTATTATTATTATTATTATTATTATTATTATTATTATTATTATTATTATTATTATTAATAATAAACTCTTGGCGGTTCAGCCAAAACATGACTTTGCTCGTTTCCATGTTCTCCTGCTACACCACTCCTCTGGGTCCACAGTTCTGCTGGGTTTCTATTTTGGACAAAGCAATTGACGGGTGAATCCAATCTACTACTTTTTTAAATTTTATTTTATTTTTTAAATGGTTGCATTTGTGTGCATTTCCTGTGTCGTCCTTCGCAGAGGTTTTAATCTAAACATGTCAGAATTTAAGAAAAGAAAGTGAAACGTGATAAAATCATGAGGTTGATGTGACAGGTGGTTGTGGCCAGTCAGTCAACAGGACCACAGTAGCAGCTACGAGAGCATGTTAGCACAGCCTCCTGTTCCCTACGCAGGTCATCTTCAACATACGATGGAGGGCTGAGAGAGTGTGTGTGTGTGTCCGTCTTTCTCTAATAATACTCACACAGAGATCCACTGGGATCAAGCGGTTTCCCGTTGGTCCTCGTCTCCTTCACGTTCATGATTCCACAGCAGCTGGAATGAGCTGTAACAGAGAAGACACAAGGAGAGTCAGGAATCACCGATAGGAGCTCTGAGATTTCCACACATCCACTTCCTTCCTCAAGGATGGACAGAGTGACTGGAGGGAGGGAAAGAGAGAGAGAGAGGGGGGGGTGGGGGGGTGGGGGGGTGGGGGAGTATTTGCATTTTACCAAGGCAACAGCCAAAGCAAACGGTGGCGCTCCATTTGTTTGGGAGGGAAACAGAGAAACACCTCAACCTGGTTCCAGTCTGTAACTTGATCTACCATGATGGACTCGTCTGCTCTTCTCTGGTGTTCATACCAGTTAAGAACACATGAAGAAACATCTGAACATGAGCATCAGTCAACAGCCGTCTCCTTATACCCATAATGCCTTGCGCTTTGGGGCCATTTTCTCGTGTGCTTACTTAGTGCCACCTGAGTTTAAATGGCGTTGTTCTCACCTGGCCAAACAAACCCAACTAAAAAAGGAGGAAACGCTGCAGAAGTTGAATAAAGCGCTTTGTGTGAACGCGCCCCGGCACAGTGACAGTACAATACGTGATACAACAGCTCACATGTAGTGCAGTTAGGAAGAGATGGTTAGAGGAACTGAGGACTGGAAGGAGACCAAGAGAAAGACAAGAAGGGAAACTGGAGTGATGTCAGTGATCAGGTCTGTCCAGCGGGTAAGAAACGCTTCAGGTGGACACCCAAGTAAAGTGAAAATGAAAGAGTCCTCTCAAAATGACTACCTCCATTAACCCCTTTCCCATTGCCAGTACCCTCCTCCGTCTTGCCCCCACTGCTCCGGCTGAGCAGGGCAGCCTGGGAGGCCCGTGTGGCTAGTCTTTGAGAGGCATGGAAGGTTAGGGTCAGTGCAGACCCGATGGAGGCTGCAGCCCTGCTGCCACACAGCAGGATGGAGTCCAACACTGACTGCAGGCCACCTGGAAGAGGGAAGTCACACTGAGGCAATGCATAGGCCTGTACATGTGTTTAATTTAAACTATGTTGCACTCATGAACCTCAGCAGAACGGACTCATGGTCATGTTTTAAAATGAGGGTGTATTCTGAATACTGCAAATCTAAAATATTAGTTGGCTGGCAGGAGGACACGCTGCAGGCACACGGCTTGATAGATCAATAATATACATGACACCAACATCACAATGAATCCAAATTACATTCAAATTATTGAAAGTTATAAATTACGCTAATCTGTTGATACCCAAATAATCATTCTGCAATGTGACAATCTCCCTACAAATCAATAAACGTGACAGTCTTATCCCATAATCCACCCGTCGCTTTCACCCTTTTAACAGCCGGCTGAGTGGTAGACTAGATCAGGACCTCCCAAGGTGACGGAGTGGACAAACCTGCCACACAGATGCCAGGTGTAAGTTATGAAGTTAAAAGAGCATGCTGGTGATGCAGAGGGAACATGGTGCCACCCAGGGTGCCACCCAGGGTGCCACCCAGGGTGCCACCCAGGCCAGGACTGGTCCTACTACCTGTAACGTCACGGTGTTTCTTCAGCAGCATGTGGTGGTAAAGCAGGGTGAAGAGGTAAACCACAGAGGCTGCTGACCTCCTGCTCATACCAACACCAGTGTCCCACATGGACACCAGCAGACCTGCTAAAAAACATGTTCGATTACGCAGCGTCCCCTGAACGCAGCGTCCTGCTCTGCTTGCGGTAGCATACTCTTGCTTTGAGGTAAAAAGAAGCATTTCAAATCTGCCAGAAACCGCTCCATGTCTTCAGGTCACAGCAGCCCAGCCTCTCACCTGTCTTGCCCTTGCGGCTCTTGTCCCTGCAGTAGATGGTGGAAGGTCCCGGGTTGCCAGCCGCCTTGGTAGAGGAGGAAGAGGAGGAGGTGTATTTGGAGGAGGGGTAGTAGGTGGAGGGAGCCTCGGCCCGGTCGGAGTGGGGGCTGCAGTCGTTGCAGTAGTAGCCTCTGACCATGGAGGTCTGCGTCTGGGCGGCGTGGCCGGGGCAGCCGGCGCGTTGCCGATCAGCGTGCTATTGGACAGAACGGTGCTGTGCTCGGCAACGACCGTGCTCTCTGGACCAATGAGGAGGAAGATTAACAAACACTTCCATACTTACAGCACTGTGAGTCTTAGACACCTTACACTTTTGTTTTATATACAATTTGGTCTTAGATGTTTATTTTGTTTTCTGCATTACTGCTCTTTCTAGTTCATTTGTTTGATATTTAGAAACTTTATTATTTTTGAACTTTCCAGATATTTGTGCCCAAGACGTTTTGCACAGTACTTGATTAGTCAGAATAATGCAGCATACAATTTATGTAGTACTTATAAGAACTACTGTAGGATTAATCAGTTCCTATAATAAATATCCTTTTAGATAAAATCCTTGACTGTAGATTTAAAGATTTGTAGAGGACCCCGTCTGTAAACCTTCAACCTCACCTTTGGGATCCATGTCCTGGTCCAAACCTGTACAGGAGAGGAGGAGAACGACGGTCAGCAACTGGTAATCGTTTCTATCCCAACAAAATGTGTAGTTATGCGTTTAAGGCCTGCATGACGATCACCCCAGAAACTGTCGACGAGCGTCCTCTCCTGGACGGAGGACTCATCCAGCATGGAGGACAGCAGCGAGGCGTCCGACACGGCGCTGTGCAGGCTGCTGTTGTGGAGCGACTGGCTGGCCTGCTGACGGGGAGTCTGGAGGAGGAGCGACTGGGAGCAGGAGACCGAGAGCTGCTGGGAGGGTCGGGATTTCCTGGAGAGCAGGGGAGACGGAGACAACAGGAGAGGAGAATCAAACAGTACGGAAAAATAAAAGCATGAAGAAGAGGCGCGACGTAAAAGGGAGGAGAAGGAACCAGAGTATGGAGGAGAAAAAGTGGATCCAGAGAGAAAAGTCGAGACTGCAGGATGAAATCATCTGGACCCCAAACCACTTCCACACCTTGAGGGCAGGAACCCTTTGTGTCTGAAAGGCAACAGCAGCTGTTAAATCCTACAATTAACCAGCGGCTTTCACCAATCTACCATATAAGTCCACTCAAACACACACAGTCAGGCGAACGAGGCAATGGAGGTTCATGTGCGGTCGGTTATGGCTGCAAGAGGCAACTTGGTACTTTGGCGGCCCCTAGTGGTAGTGGGAGATCACAGTTTGAAGGACTTCACTACCCAGAGAACCAGTAAGCTGCCTTCTCCTCAGAGCTGAACTCCTTCTGGTTAGTGGCTGGTGAGGGGGGGGGGGTCGTTTCATCATGTTGTGAAGCCCTTTAAGACGCCAACTGCTGTTAAGGGCTGCAGAAATAGTCTTTACCCGCTCATGTAGCTGAGTAGAAAATTCTCTGCTTTCTATTATCATTAGAAAAGCAGGAAAGCACTCTGACCTCTAGTGGTCAGCATGTACCTTGCATCCCTTCGGCTGGACCCTCCTACGCTGAAGGAGGCGCTACCGTAAGGCAGGCCGCGGTCCAGGAGGCCGTCGTCTCCGTAGGGAGCAGTGGTGTGGAGGCGCAGGCTCCGTCTGGACATGATGGGAGTCTGGAGAACCGGGAAGACCTGCTGCTCCTTCTCAAAGTCCAACACCACCGAGGAGTAGCTGGAGCTGGAGGAGGACAGGAGGAAGGGCAGGAGGAGGAGAGAGGGGAGGAAAAAGGCAGGAAGGAGGCAACAGAGGGAAGGAGAAGGGCAAACAGAAGGAGGAATGGGAGAAAAGGAGGATGAGAAATGGGAGAAGAGAGAAGGAATGGGAGAAGAAAGTAGGAAGGTAGAGGAAGGAGGAATGGGAGAAGAGAGGGAAGTAGAGGAAAGGGAGGAGGAGGAAGGAGAGAAGAAGAAAAAGAGACCTCAGGCTAAATCAACAGACTGAGGTCCTGAGATGAGAAGTCACCCAGACTGAATTCATCCTGTCGGGTTTCTGGTTTCAGTGTCGGAGAAAAAGAAGGACAAACATCTTCCTACCAGAAACGATGAAAACATTAAGAATCGGGAGGTTTTGTACCACTGGACAATTTAAACTGTAAGTAATTTAAACTATGTAATTTAAACTGTAAGTAATTTAAACTGTATGTAGTTTCAGCTATATGCACATGCCTGCTGACCTCTGACCTCTGCACTTGTTTTTTGTGATCGTTTATTCTACGTCTTGTTTTTCGTGTTTGCTCCTTTTAACTGGGTCCTTTAAATCGCCCCATGTGGGATAAATAAAAGTTGTGTTGAATATTTTTTTAGTCCTGGTGTTTTATTCCCCAGTGTCCCAAACGCAGAGCAGGAAAGAGCCTGAAATATCCTACGAACAATGAACACATCGGAGGACAGGAAGTAGGAAGGTAGCAGACGACAACGGCCTTTAGGGAGGTGTAAACATGGAGACGCTACAGCAGCAGAAACAGACCTACTGACAGACAGACCTACTGACAGACAGACCTACTGACAGACAGACCTACTGACAGAGCCAAGTGCTCCCAGGTTATAGAAGAGACCAGTTTGTCTGATCCATGTGACCAAACACACACAGAGTTTCAAAGGAATATTTAAAAAAAGGAACAAGCAGCTTTTCCCCCAGTTGACCTTTGGAGCCTGCTGACGTGCTGCAACGCCCCAGTGCAAGTCAACACTTTTACTTTCAGTTCAGTATTTTGTACTTTGTAACAGATTTGGTTTCAAATGTATCAGAGTATAAATCTCTATAAGCATGCTGAGTCATGCTTTAGTTCTTTAATTAAAAAGGTCACAACGTTCGGTTTGGGAAAATCAAGTCACTTTTACTGTCCACATTAATTGAGATTTGTCGTCTTATCGCTCAACAAAACAAATCCCTGTAACCTTATCAGGTACATACGGTGTTAAACATGACCCGCAAACACACCTAAACACAACTGACCCAGCACAGCACAACTGACACGCAGAAGAAGAAGAAGAAGAAGAAGAAAATGAGTTTAGAGCAGATACCCACAGGTCGGTCCAGCCCCAGCTCTCCAGATCAACCTCTTCATCAGAGACACTCATACCAGGGAGAAACACTGCAGACCGACATCACACCGACACACACACCAGCCAAAACACACACACACACACACCGACACACACACCAGCCAAAACACACACACACACCCACACCCACACCCAGAGCTGTCACCAAAATGAAAACACCATCTAGATTGCCACTTTAATTGGCAACAGGACTTATTGATCGCTTCCACCCACATCAGTCGGTGCTTGGCGCCAGAAAAATCACTTCCCTTAGCAACTTGCTTCACCAAAGCCATTAGCACAGAGTCAGACAGCAGCCAAAGCCTAACTAAGGGGTTAGCGAAGCCGTCGTGTTCGTCTTTCCTGTGTGTCCAGGTTGAACACCTCCCGAAGGTGAGTTATGTTCTGCAGGCAACTGGATTCAAACCAGGAAACTTTATTATCTGCCACTTCTGTCCTCGTTCAACCCCCATAAACCACCTTGTTCATTCACTCTCTCTCTCACACAAACACGTTCGTAATACCTTACTTGTGAGGACCTGCATTGACTACATTCATTGCCCAGCCCTCTCCACTACATGCCTAACCTTAACCTAGCCCAAGTCCTTACCCTAAACTAACCTTAACCCTTATTTGAACCCTATTCTCTCTCCCTCCCATCAACCTTTGGGCTCATTTTAAACAACAAATAAAAAATTGCAACATGATATATTTTGGTCGACCTCATGCAAGTCTAATGTCCAAGTGGCAACATTAGCTCTTACAAGGCTGGACAGGAAGAGAGAGGCACAGGAAATAGTCGCAACACTTTGAGACGGGACAGTGGGATGCACTGTGGGATGGGATGAGGCTGAAGAAGACTCCGACCAGATGATGCGTTGCTCTATTTTGAGGCAATTGTTTTTAGCTAAATATTACATTCCTAATACGAAATTTGCCCAGAAAAGTCTCTTTACATATTATTCTGTAACACTGACCTCAGAATTTATAGAGACACCTTAACAAACACACAAAAACGGAACCCTAAAATCAGACTTCTTAAGCTTTTCAAATTTATGTGGAAGCCATGTCTCTTTTTGTTTAAATGTATGTGTTTTTTTTGTCCTTTACTTGTTTTGCAGGTAAGTTCTTACTACTGAATAACTCATACCAACTTGTACCCATTTTGTTAATATTTGTATAATTTTTTATTTCTATAAGAGAAATATCTTTTCAGAAAAAACACCTGATTTATGCCAAAATCATGAATGGCTTGAAATATAATTCATATTAATTAATAAAATAAACTAATAAACTAGAAAGGGAAACCGAGCCGTGTGTCCAGAGTAAAACCAGCTTGAGAGTAGCATCACTACTGGGACGCTGTCACTGCAGAGGGCTTGCCAACTCTGAGCCAATCAGCGTGGAGCTGACGAGCCTAAGGACCAATGAACTACTGCAGTGGGCGGGGTCCCGCGAAAAATGAACTGTCATGTTTCTACCGTTAGCTTTGGCTCTCAAGCTGGCGCCATTTAAATGTAATTACAGCACAACCACAATGTGGGTGCACATACCTGCAGGGTTGCTGCCAATACGCCGGTGGCTTTGTCGCTGAAACTGTTAGCCGGCTGGCTGTTGCTAACGCGTAACGTTAAGCAAGTATTAACTGCTGACCAGGCGATAATCCCGTTACGTTTTCGTTTAAAAGCACAAAAAAACTGCCGTCAACGCCGGAATAAATACAATTTACTCTCAGCTACTGACTGACGGTAAACTCTGGCCGGTTGCTCCGTTTCGTGCTGGAGAAGATGACGCTGTAACTCTACAGGTTTTATAGAGGTTGTGGTGCTTTATCGCCCCTTGTGGCGGGAGTAATAAATGACTCCAGCGGATGAACTGCCAAAGATCCTTTCTTTAACAAACAAACTAGTTCACGTCCTAATCCGAGTAGGGTCCAGCTGTAGTCCCGGAGACGAACCCCTGGTGTGACACGCCTGTGGCATGACGGAGCCTGGCGTGTCGGAAGTAGGAAGTAACAACGGGACATTCATATATAAAAAAAAAGTTTTATATAAAATTTTAGAATGATGAACGTAATTTGAAGGGCATCTATAGATAGTTTCCTTTTAAAATGTAACTTTTCTGTTGACAAAATCCCTACTGACATGGCCTCTCTCTCTCTCTCTCTCTCTCTCTCTCTCTCTCTCTCTCTCTCTCTCTCTCTCTCTCTCTCTCTCTCTCTCTCTCTGGTTTAGTTCCTTGTTAAAACTATTGTCTACTTTCACTTTCACGTCTCCTCGTGTACGCAGAATATTCTCAACACTAAAGGTATTGTAACCAACACTTTACACTACAGTTTACAATGTTCAGAAAGCGACACAACAAATGACTATAACTGCTTCAGTTTACAGTGTATTATTATACTTTAATATCTTTACCGTGACCTTATTTAGTTTATAATAAGTTGAAGGTGTGTCCGTCTGAAAACCCGTTCAGACCCGAACCGCAACTCGACTCTCTTCTAACAGTTTTCTAACATGTTAGTGTTTGGTGTTCGTGATCAAGTCTTGTAATAAAAGTAGTTGTAGTAATGTGTTGCAGAGCCTACAGGTTTGAGGGAAACCTCTTCAATACCTTTGACTCTCACTAGCAACGATGCTAACAGCTTCCTGACACTTTATGAACAGCAGAAACATCAACGTGAAAACGGGTTGAATGTGTGAAGAAGTGTCGTGGTTGGTTAACAGGACAGGTCTCTACCCACCAGAACCAACCTTCAGATCACTTCTAATAAGGGATCTCAGACAGGACGACATTGATGATGTTACGTCACCAATATGGACACATTTAAGGTGACGTCACATTGGTCACGTTTATGTATTGAATTGTAATTAACCATCTTAGTCTTAAACATCCTGTCTAGATGTACCTGGTCAGTCTGTCTGATATAAACAGCAGTATTTGTACAAATACACACAACAATGTATGTTTGTCATTTCACTGACATGACTGATGAAACCCTGTTAGTAATCTCTCTGTAATGAAACCTTGTTGTGGTGAATGAGTCCAGCTAACAGCATGTTGGGTGTGTTTCTGTCCAGCTGGACCCTCTACTATGAATCTGTCTGAGGAGAGAGAGGAGGGGGTCCCTACCTCTAAAACCTCTCTGTCTGGGGAACATGACCGCCAGACCAAAGCTCAGAGGTAAGATGAGGATCTCTGACTGTCCATGACTGTTCTCCATCTCAGAGCTCAGCAGTGATATCATGACACCATCACTATCCAGAGTAAAAGGTCTGTCTGTGTTGTGTTGAAGCCCCGCCCACCAGGAGAGACCAGACTCCCCTGTACCCAGCTGTGTGTCCATGAAGAGTGACAAGTCTATGGGTCATCCTTTTGACTTCAAAGATGGACACCACTCTACTGAGCCAAGGCAAGAATTTAACCAGTTATTCATTTTAAAGAACAGCAGTTATCTGACAAAACATGAGCTAGCATGAAAACATGTCACATTATATTTATTTTTTCAGGAAGCGTTTTACTGACCGTACATGCTTTTTCATGGTTTTCTAGCTTTTTTTTCTACCATGTGTTATCAATCCTGTGTTTGTATCAGGATCCAGCAGGAGAGACCAGACTCCCCTGTACCCAGCTGTGTGTCCATGAAGAGTGACTGGTCTAGGAGTGAACCTCTTAACTTCAAAGATGGACACCACTCTACTGAGCAAAGGCAAGAATTGAACCAGTGGACAGCAGTTATCTGACTATTTACTATGTTTTTACCCAGGAAGGTTTTACTGAGCATACATATGTTACGGTGGGAAAGTGGTAAATGTGGACATTTCCCAGCAGGGCAGTAAATTTAGACATTTCCCAAGGTAAATCTGGTAATTCTGGACATCTCCCGGTTAATGTGAGTGGAAAACAAATAGCGCCAAGCTCTCTCAGTCCTACCATACAATTTGTTGTGGGGCTAACATGTCACGTGACCAAAATACCTCTTCGGATTGGCTTCTGTAGTAAACTGAGCTCTATGAGGTGCGGGAGATTCATTGAGTCCAACATCTTAAGGTAAAGTTCTAAAATGATCAAAACCCTGCGCAGATCAAGATGAACAAGAGGGACATCTTCACAGAGAGACTTGATCGTTCCTTACAAACAAAAGTGGAAATACAGTGACAGTCAGTCGCGACACCTACAATGTAATGATAGCCTCGCTGACAAGGCTGCAGGAAGGACAGAAGCCAAAATCCAACCAAGAGTACAAATGGAAGCAAAGGTACTATCTGATCCACTATAACGGTGTGAAGACAATTTCCAGGAGAGGCTTGGACACAGAGCATTTATACCATGTTATGAATGACAGGACACGGGGGGCGTACTGTGATGGATGAGGAGCTGCGTCAGTCTTATTGTCACTGGTGAGGTAATTGGCCTCTACCTGAACCTGTGCGAGGATTGCCAGCTTCAACACACAAAAGTCAGAAACAGTGTTATTGTAAAGCCTATCGTATCCAATGTGATGAACTCACGTTGCCAGAGACATCTGAGGGCTTTTTTCCCACTGTCGTGGCAATTTAAATCAATTGCACTTTGTCTAGTTGGTGAGATCAGCTCAATAAAGCTATAACACAATATTCGTCAGAGACCCTCGTCTCTTAGGCCTTTAATGCTTGCAAGCAGAGCTCAAACCACACACACCGAGGTGTCTGCAGAATGAGCTCAGGAATTCAGTTTCACAGATACATTTATACACATGAATGACTAGTACTACAGACACACATAGTAAAATGCTAATGAATAAAGATATGCAAGGCCATCCCCCATCACTCGACCGTGAAGGGGTTATCTCCCCTTTGATAAGAGTTCTGGCCCAACTCTTTACGACTTGACCTTCTTTGATCCTAGGTCAAACTTTCAGCCAGGCCACAGGAAATGAACACACAGACACACACTCTTCTCAGCTCAGTGGTTTTCCACTGGCTAAGACTACACATACATACATATTATTGCAATTTATAGTTTAAGCATATCAAAAGCACACTTACATCATGATTTTCCATAACATTCCCCCCTTTGATCATATAAATGATCACATAAAGAATAATGATGTAAGTCCTACACTCCTCAGATATGTTAAACAATCAAATTAAACATTAGAGTCATCAGTTAGAACAGTCAAATCTGCATAAATGTCTCATAAGGCAACTAACATTGCTAAATTCTCAATTTCATTGGAGTTGATACTTTCTTTGTCAAAAATCATCCAAATCATTTCCTTCTGTAGGAATTTGTATGTATTGTCCCATAGTAATTTTCACCATTTTGTCAATCACAGATCTCATTATGACAATACAGAAAGGTCCCACACAAGTTACACAACAGCACAATACAATACACATCACTATTATTGGCATTAAAACTTTAGCAAGTGTTGGTCCAACCCATCCAAACATACCAGTTCCGCTTTACCAAAAAGTCTGAATTCATCAGGAATGTGATCCGCTGAGGGATCGTTCTCCCCAAGAGGCCCATCTCTTGGCACGGCGGTGTCCATTGGTATCAGAGTCCAGAAAATCTGGACCAGCAGGTATCACAAGGATAGATTGGAAGAAGGTAACAGGTGCATGAATTGATATCACATGTTACTTTCAAACAAGCTGTAGTCTGCTCCGATCAGCCATGACGTGTTGAGCTGGTGTAGTTCTCTTTCCTCGTGGAGGTGTGTGTCATTGTTAAAGCCGCTGTTATTATAGTCCCGTTGTAGGACTGATGGTGGTGTATCACTGCTGTTTCCTTGATTTTTATCATGCCATGGTTGGGATCTTTCCATTGTCCATCCACCACACTCTCCTGCAGTCTTTGATCACCACACAATCTCCTGGTTTGATGGAACGGAGTGTTCCCTCAGCTGGTGTAGGGAGAGCAGCCTTCACCTGTGAATGTATGAGGCTTAACCCTCTAGAGAAGTTAGTGCAGTAGGCCAACATACTACTATGAAATTAAATGAAATGAAACTGAGCATAGTCTCCATTGGTCTTCCTGTGATTATCTCAAAGGGAGATAACCCTGTCTGAGTATTAACACGAAAAACTTCAGTCCATTTAGAAATTATGTCAACTATGACCAGACAGTACTTTTTCCCTTCACATGGGCTTAACTCAATGAAATCCATCATTAGGTGATCAAATGGTTGATCTGGTGTTGGGTGGCTAGACTGCTGTGTCTGTTGCCCTCTGCCAACATTGTTTCTTGTACAAATTATGCATTTTAAACAAAATTTTTGTGAGTAATTTAAGAAGCCTTGTGTATACCACTGTCTGTTCATAGCTTCCACTGTCTGTTCATAGCTTCCACCATCCCCCCTTTTGACACATGATCCTTTCCATGTGTCAACACTGCATAGAAATGAAATAAACATTTAGGGAGACACGGGTTCCCATTTGGACCAATCCAAACATTATCAACATATTTACAGTTGTTCTTTCTCCACCCCTTCTTCTCCTGGGGAGAAGCTCTTTTCTGGGCTTCAACCAGTTCTGCAAAGGAGACAGTCGGGGTTAGATCTCGTTCTTGCTGTATGAGCTGCAAGCAAGGCTTGTGTGATTGTGCAGTATGTTTTGCAGCAGCATCAGCCCTTGCATTTCCTCTAGAGACTGTTCGTCTGTTCCACCTGTGTGAGCAACACATTTACAAACAGCAATTTCTGTAGGGAGAAGAATAGCATCCAAAAGGTTGCCAATTAATTGTGAATGTGTGATTGTTTTCCCTGTTGATGTCAAAAAGCCTCTCATTTTCCACAATGTACCAAAATCATGCACCACGCTAAATGCATATCTACTGTCTGTGTAGATAGTTACTGATTTTCCTTCTGCCAATATACAAGCTCTTGTTAGAGCAACCAATTCAGCAGCTTGTGCCGATAGGTGGCCTGGTAGTTTTTCTG
Organism: Hoplostethus atlanticus; assembly: GCA_034670405.1. Taxonomy (NCBI): domain Eukaryota; kingdom Metazoa; phylum Chordata; class Actinopteri; order Trachichthyiformes; family Trachichthyidae; genus Hoplostethus; species Hoplostethus atlanticus. Next base: position 16,451 of record JAXDDX010000584.1, read on the forward strand.
ATTCTATTACGTCATGGTTACTGACTACAGCGTAGGCCACCCATGGTTCACCGGTATCTGGGTTTCTTTGTGCTGATCCATCTACGAACCGAACATAGTCAGCATTAGGCAGAGGTGTGTCTTTTAGGTCTAGGCGTGGTGACGTGGTTTCAGCAATTGCGGCCAAACAATCATGTGGATCACCATCATCTTCTCCATGTTCTTGCAACAGTACTGATGACATGAACCCACTTTTCTCACAAACCATTTGGGTAAAGGGTTTTTCAGGGTCAGGTAATCCTAATGTAGGTGCTGCGGTCAAAATCTTCTTTAGCCCCTCAAAACTAATCATTGCTTCTTCAGTCCACGTGACGCAGTCAGTCGGTGCTAAACCATGGTTATGAGCTATGTCCTGCAGGGGTTGTGCCAATTGTGCATATCCAGGTATCCACTGTCTACAGTAGCCTGTCATGCCAAGAAAAGCCATCACTTGCTTTTTAGTTTGTGGCTTTGGTATTTTCCGGATTGCTGTTTTTCTTTCTTCATTCAGCCTTTTCCCATCGTGTGATATAATGTGGCCTAGGAATTTAACTTCCTCTAAGGCCAGCTGCACCTTTTCAGGTGACACTTTGTTTCCTGTTGCAGCTAGAAATTTCAATAGTATCACTGTGTCTTTTTCACAGGCTTCTTTTGTTGGTGAGCAGACTAATAAATCATCTACATATTGTATCAATTTGCTCCCATGTTCAAATTTCAGATTTCCCAAACAATCTCCTAATGCTGCAGCATAGACTGTTGGTGATTCTGCATAACCTCGTGGCATTCTGGTCCATGTATATGATTTACCGTTAAATTTAAATGCAAACCAGAATTGTGATTCTTGTGCCACTGGAATACTAAAGAATGCATTCGCTAAGTCGACCACACTGAAGGATTTACTTTCTGGGGGTACCTGTCCCAGCAGTGTGTATGGATCCGCTACGAGTGGAACTCTGTGATGTACTGCATCATTTACTTTTTTTAAATCCTGGACAAATCTCCAAGCGTCAGGCTTACCCTCTACTGGTGCTTTTTTAACAGGAAAGATAGGAGTGGAACAAGGTGAGTCTGGGCATGGCACAATTATTCCCTCTTTCAACAGTGCTTCAAAAACTGGTGAGATTCCCTCTATAGCTTCAGGTTTGAGTGGATACTGTGGCTGATGTGGTCTGTGTGTGGATTTAGGCCTTACTACGAGTGGAGCTACATTTTGTATGAGTCCCACATCATATTTGTGTTTTGCCCAAACCCTTTCTGGGACACTGCTCAACCTGGGATCATTAATGTTAACACAATTTAGGAGACGTGTTTTTCTCCCTTCTTCTGGTACCAAATGTACTGCGTGGTTTCCTGTGAAAACACATCTCCATGGTACTCCATATGCCTTTACGCTGGGTGAGTATACTACTCCTTCTCCCATTTGTGTTTTCATCACCCAGTCCGTAGCAGCATTGCATTGCATAACCCAGGGTCCTAATGCCTGCCATGTCTTGCCTTTTGATTTAGCAAGCGACACATGGGGTGCGGCGCCCCTTACAGAATAAAACTTTTCAACTTCGGGACCACATTCAACAGGCATTGCACAGAAGTCACTACTCCAGTATACGCTCAACCCAGTCAGCAGCCCTGATGTACATACTTGCTTAAACCATTGTTTTTCGAAATCCTCACACATCTCTCTCACAATCTTGGCAGTACAGTGCAATTCTTCAATTGGCATAAAATCCACTTCTTCATTTTTCATTTTTCGCTTGCTTAGTTCTAACAACTCTTGTGACACAGACCGCGGGCCTGTGGGGACCAGGTCCCAAGAATAATAATACAAAGGAGAACCTTCTCCCATTTGTACTCCTTGCACACTAATATTCCTTTCACTATTCCTAACAATTTTTATGCCATCATTGCTACATTCTAAGTTTATACCAAAGGCACACATCAAATCTCTAGCCATCAAATTTACAGGACACACTTCTGAAAGCAAAAATGAATGCTTATGACTCTTTTCATTTGTTTCAGGATCAACAACACTCAAGGGGGCCGTGTAAGGCTCTTTTGTAGTCACCCCTCCTGCTCCTACAGTATGAGTATATCTGCCACTTAATTTCGGCTGAGAACTCATATCTTTGGTTCTTAATACTGGGGTTGTTGCTCCTGAATCAACTAGGAAATCTAGTATTTCCCCGTTTATTAACAATTTTGTCATAGGCATTACACCTAATGGTATGTGTTGGATCATATTAGGCTTAGCTTTAACCTGGTCAGGTTTATCAGTTATATTTTTAGGCTCATGCTCACCTGTTGCCGTGACCCTTCCTTGTCTCCCCAGACAGCCAATCTTCTCCCGCTGCATCCCCCTTCCAGAAACCTCTTGGCTTGGAGACAGAAAACTTTTTCTGCTGTCTTGGCTGGTCATCTTCCTCATATTCGTGGGGACACTTGCGCTCCCAATGTTCTTTGGAGCCACAGACATAACATCCATCATCTCTGTGTGGGCAGTCACGTGCCCAGTGGTCTTCCTTGTCACAGATATAACATACATTGTCCTTTTTCTGTCTGCTCAATCTGCTTGGAGCTCTGCCTCTCCCCCTTCTTACTCCTTGTCCTCCCCTTTGATAGCCTCTGTCTCTGCTTGTCTGCTGGCCATCACTGGCTGCATCTCGTCCTGGAGAAGACTGGTGACCCCATGGTAGGGGTTTGAGATCTGTCAGGGAGGGGTAGATGGCAGGGATGGCAGCAACCTTCCGTTGTGGTTGATAGGGCGGTAGTCCAGGCAGCAGTAGTGGTGGTGCTGGTCTCTGTGGAGGTGCTGGGGGTGCATTGGGATGGATCGGTCTGGTCGGACAGTCCAGGTCAGGATCTATTCGGCAGGATGAGACTTGAGCACACTGATTAGTTATTTTTCCTACCTGACTTCTATAAAATGTTTGTTTTTCTTGAGCCACACATAACCATGCCAGATATGCTTTCAATCAACTTCTACACTTTCTTCCACTTTCTTCTTTTTCTCCCTTTCCTCAAACTCTTCCAACCTTTCTTTTAAGTTTCCTTAAAACTTCCATTTTCAGGGAAACCCAGTTCACACCATAACTTCAATTGTGCACATGTCCAGTCCTCTTCCCCCCTGTATCCACTCATTATCTGCGCGCATCCTGAGCACTCTACAAGTTTTGCCTCTTGTTCAGTTCCTTTACTACACTCACCTCCCATTTTTTATTTTTATTTTTATTTTTATTGAGCTCTAGTTATTATACCTTCACAATTTGTATATTATAATCGCTTTATTATTATTATTATTACTATTATTATTATTATTATTATTATTACTATTAGCGCTAATTTACCGGTTATATACTCTCTGCAAACCCCGTTTGCTTAAAGGAACCCCGTTCCTTTCTTTGGAGAGCCGCAAACCCCGTTTGCTTAAAAGAACCCCGTTCTTTTATGGATTTAAGTCCCCTTGCAGTTCAACCGCAAGAAGTTAAGTAGACTCGTCAGCCATCAAACCCTAACCTTTTTCTACAGAACCCCGTTCTGTTTTTAACAAACCCCGTTTGTTTTTTAAAAGAACCCCGTTCTTTTCTTTCAGCTGGTTTTTTTCTTTTTTTTCTTTTTTTTTACGAATATTGTGGTCTCACCTGATTCTTTTTCCGTGGGATTCCGTATTGAGAAGTCCGTGATCCGCTCCGTTTAGACGCTGCTCTTCTCACCCCGGTGCGTCGGTTACGATCTCCACCCGGGGGAGGATTCTAGCTCAGGGTCTCTTGCCCTGGACGGTTAACCTCTCAGCAACGTCTCACAGAAACAACTCACGGAAAAACTCAAGTTAGGAATCCCGGACGAGCCCCCAAATTGTCGTGGCAATTTAAATCAATTGCACTTTGTCTAGTTGGTGAGATCAGCTCAATAAAGCTATAACACAATATTCGTCAGAGACCCTCGTCTCTTAGGCCTTTAATGCTTGCAAGCAGAGCTCAAACCACACACACCGAGGTGTATGCAGAATGAGCTCAGGAATTCAGTTTCACAGATACATTTATACACATGAATGACTAGTACTACAGACACACATAGTAAAATGCTAATGAATAAAGATATGCAAGGCCATCCCCCATCACTCGACCGTGAAGGGGTTATCTCCCCTTTGATAAGAGTTCTGGCCCAACTCTTTACGACTTGACCTTCTTTGATCCTAGGTCAAACTTTCAGCCAGGCCACAGGAAATGAACACACAGACACACACTCTTCTCAGCTCAGTGGTTTTCCACTGGCTAAGACTACACATACATACATATTATTGCAATTTATAGTTTAAGCATATCAAAAGCACACTTACATCATGATTTTTCATAACACCACCAAACTGGTGCACATTGGCAGATAAGACATTGCTGTGTTGACAGCCTATGTATTAAACTTAGATATAGTTTGGCCAATAAATGAATGCCTGGTTGATTTTATTATAGTCCAATAGTAGATGCAGTAGCCTACACAACTCATTTCCATCCATATGAAAAAGATGTGGATGCCAAAACACGCTTGCCTCTCAAATAAATATTTGAAATGTGATTTTAAAGGACGTCGTGTAACAAAACTCCATGAGGCCAATAACCTGTTAACAAGGCTCTGCTACAACAAATACCTTTCGGTCGATACCCTGATGTGATTGAATTCATCAAAAGACCCAGCGTTGGACAGCGGCACATTGCGCAACATATTACAGAGATGCGACCAGCAGGACACTGAAGGAGATTTACCAGATTTACCTTGGGAAATGTCTACATTTACCACTTTGTCACATTTATCGTAACACATACATTTTCATGCTTTTCTATCCTTTTTTCTACCATTACCTCCGTTTTAAATCCTGTGTTTGTATCAGGACCCACCAGGAGAGACCAGACTCCCCTGTACCCAGCTGTGTGTCCATTAAGAGTGACTGGTCTATGCCTCATCCTCTTAACTTCAAAGATGGACACCACTCTACTGAGCCAAGGCAAGAATTGAACTCAGATGATTTTGTTATTATCTGACTCTACTGAGCAGAAGTAAGAAGTCATGAGGTCTAGAATTGGTCTGGTCCTTCAGACTCTATGTGTGTGTGTTGATATCTGGAGACCGAATACATCATGTGTTCTCCACAGAGTCCACCAGGAGAGGTCAGAGGTTCCCAGTGGTCAGTCTGCCCAGGAGCATCAAGCAGACCTGGCCTCCATATTTATGGTGTGTAAATGTACAACAACACCTTTTACTTCAGCTACAAATGAAATGAAAAACAACCATTCTGGTCATAATCGTCTCCATGCTGCATCTTTAGACCAGTGGGCTTTCAGTCTATGATGGATTTGATGTTGTGGTCCACACCTTTAGTATGAAAGGTTCATTTCTATATCATTCTGTTCCAGCTGCTGGAGGAGAACATTGTCACTTTTGTGAAGAACGAGCTGAGGAGGTTCCAGACGGTTCTGAGTCCAGATTACCCAGAATGCTTAGAGAGGCAGAGGGAGGATGAGGAGGATGTGGATGGTGAGGATGAAGAGCAGAGGAGGAGCAGCAGAGAGGCACTTCTGAAGATCACACTGCACTTCCTGAGGAGAATGAAGCAGGAGGAGCTGGCGGACTCTCTGCTGATCAGTAAGACGAGAGTTTCTCAAATGGGATCTATTCAATTACATATTGGAAGATCAATGACTAAAATCAGATCATTTGGTGAAATTATTGATTTGTTCATGTGGGTGTAAGATGCTGAACACAGTCAAACACATTAATAAAAAATAAAAACAGCTTTGTTGTTCACATTGGACTGAACAGTCAGGACCTGATTGTCTGATGAGCTGAATAGTTACAATGGAGTTGGGAAATGAACATCTTCACCTGGAAATGTTCTCATTTCTAATATTTACCTCAACATCCACTCATTGGTGTTATTTGTTGTTTGTTCATTCAGAAACTCTTGCTCCAGTGTGCCAACATCAACTGAAATCTGATCTGAAGGAGAAGTTTCAGTGTTTGTTTGATGGGATCGCTAAAGCAGGAAACCCAACACTTCTGAATCAGATCTACACAGAGCTCTACATCACAGAGGGAGGGAGTGGAGAGGTCAATGATGAACATGAGGTCAGACAGATTGAAACAGCATCCAGGAAACCAGCCAGACCAGAAACAACAATCACACGTGAAGACATCTTTAAACCCTTACCTGGAAGAGAGGAACCAATCAGGACAGTGATGACGAAGGGAGTGGCTGGCATTGGTAAAACAGTCTTAACACAGAAGTTCACTCTGGACTGGGCTGAAGACAAAGCCAACCGCAAGATACACTTCATGTTTCCATTCACTTTCAGAGAGCTGAATTTGCTGAAAGGGAAAGAGTTCAGCTTGGTGGAACTTCTTCATCACTTCTTCATTGAGACCAAAGGAATCTGCAGCTTTGACATGTTCCAGGTTGTGTTGATCTTTGACGGTCTGGATGAGTGTCGACTTCCTCTAGACTTCCAGAACAACCAGATCTGGACTGATGTTACAGAGTCAACCTCAGTGGACGTGCTGCTGACAAACCTCATCAACGGGAAGCTGCTTCCCTCTGCTCGCCTCTGGATAACCACACGACCTGCAGCAGCCAATCAGATCCCTCCTGAGTGCGTTGACATGGTGACAGAGGTGAGAGGGTTCACTGACCCACAGAAGGAGGAGTACTTCAGGAAGAGATTCAGAGATGAGGAGCTGGCCAGCAGAATCATCTCCCACATCAAGACATCACGAAGCCTCCACATCATGTGCCACATCCCAGTCTTCTGCTGGATCACTGCTACAGTTATGGATCATGTATTGACAACCAATCAGAGAGGAGAGATTCCCAAGACCCTGACTGAGATGTCCATCCACTTCCTGGTGGTTCAGTCCAAACAGGGGAATGTCAAGTATCAATGGAGAGCTGAGACAGATCCACTCTGGAATACAGAGACCAGCAAGATGATTCTGTCTCTGGGAAAACTGGCTTTTGAGCAGCTGGAGAAAGGCAACCTGATCTTCTATGAAGCAGACCTGACCGAGTGTGGCATCGATATCAGAGCAGCCTCAGTGTACTCAGGAGTGTTCACACAGATCTTTAAAGAGGAGCATGGGCTGTACCAGGACCAGGTGTTCTGCTTTGTCCATCTGAGCATTCAGGAGTTTCTGGCTGCTCTTTATGTCTTTCTGTCATTCATCAACACTGGTGACAATCTGCTGGGAGAAACACAGTTAACCTCCACCACTGGTGACAATCTGCTGGGAGAAACACAGTTAACCTCCACCACTGGTGACCAATGTGAACCAAAGTTGTCCAGAAAAGGTATTGTAATAAAACGTATACGGTCCCTGTTGAAGACACCAGCAGAACAAAACATAACCAAGAATACACCAAAACAGTCAGAAGCCACATCACAATACGCACCTGAAACTATCTTCTACCAGAGAGCTGTGGACAAGGCCTTACAGAGTCCAAATGGACACCTGGACTTGTTCCTCCGCTTCCTCCTGGGTCTTTCACTGGAGACCAATCAGACTCTCCTACGAGGCCTGTTGGAACAGACAGGAAGTAGCTCACAGACCAATCAGGAAACAGTCCAGTACATCAAGGAGAAGATCAGGGAGAATCCCTCTCCAGAGAGAAGCATCAATCTGTTCCACTGTCTGAATGAGCTGAATGACCATTCTCTAGTGGAGGAGATCCAACAGTACCTGGCATCAGGAAGTCTCTCCACAGACCAACTCTCCCCTGCTCAGTGGTCAGCTCTGGTCTTCATCTTACTGTCATCAGAAGAAGACCTGGAGGTGTTTGACCTGAAGAAATACTCTGCTTCAGAGGAGGGTCTTCTGAGGCTGCTGCCAGTGGTCAAAGCCTCCAATAGATCTGTGTAGGTTCAGCAAAGATAACTAGATATATTAAATATATCAGATGATATTAGACATTTTCAAAGTTGTTTGTTGTTTTTTATTATCTCTAATTCTTTTTCAGGCTGAGTGTCTGTCAGCTGTCAGAGAGAAGCTGTGAAGCTCTGGCCTTAGTTCTCAGCTCCAAGTCCTCCAGTCTGAGAGACCTGGACCTGAGTAACAACAACCTGCAGGATTCAGGAGTGAAGCTGCTCTCTGCTGGACTGGGGAGTCCACACTGTAGACTGGACACTCTCAGGTTGGATCAGTTTACAGTTTTTCTCAATTCATTTCACTCATTTCTCCAATCTAAGTTGCATTCTCTCAAAACAGTCTCTCTCAGTTCAGTATTCCTGAATCTACACAGGCTGACCCTGCAAGTTTTACATCATGATTTCAGAAAGATTTTACAAAGACATTTTTATTTTCACTGGAAACAAAGTCTTGTAATTTTCCAGAATGTGTTTTGTATTGATCCCGCTTCACATATACAGCCATGAATCTGATGATTTAGAGAAGGTCATCCATGTTTTGATGTCATGTCATTTAGATTACTGCACCTCTCTCTGTTCATGTCTCACTCGTAATTCACTGTCACATCTCCAGTTTTTCAGAATAGAGCAGCTAGGATTTTAACTAGTGCTGAGAAGAGATCATATATCCACAATGTTAGCTTCTCTCCACTGGTTACTATTGATATTGAATTGATACTCAGACCATCTTTTAAAATACTTTGTAAAATACACTTGTTTTCATCTTCACCCTCTTCATCATCTGGTGTTGTTTCCCATGTGTATTTTATGTTATTATCATGACTATTTTTAACCACTTTTCTTAAAAGTGTTCCCTAATTTTTATATCTGCTTTTTATATTTTACTCTTCGTTTTCATGACATTTTGTATCATAGGTATTCATAGGTGACCCCAGTGGAAGTCAAACCACTATCCCTGGTGTTGTTACTGCTACACTCAACTCAGTGAGCTACAGCACCATGCAGAGACACTGTAAAGTCTGCTTTTAGATAATGGATACATAAATATTAATACTACATGTATTATTAGTAGTAATAACATGCAAACAGTGTCCAAAAAACACAGACAATACTAACATTAAAATATTAGAGAATAACATTTCATATGTTTTCATGTCTATTCAGGCTGAGTGTCTGTCAGCTGTCAGGGAGAAGCTGTGAAGCTCTGGCCTCAGTTCTCAGCTCCAAGTCCTCCAGTCTGAGAGACCTGGACCTGAGTAACAATGACCTGCAGGATTCAGGAGTGAAGCTGCTCTCTGCTGGACTGGGGAGTCCACACTGTAGACTGGACACTCTCAGGTCAGGGTTCATCAACCTGGTCAACACATGACCATTTAAATCCTGCTGTACATGCAGGTTCATGTCAGTGAATAAACACCTAACCTGTGGAGGATGTTCTTCTTTGATTCTCAGACTAGTTGTGATACCAACATGTAGCTCTACTTTCTAGCCCCAGTGAATTACTTTCCATGAGGATATTTCTTTATTTCCTCTCCTTACTGCCTCTGTTGTCGAGACCTAAAATACCAGAAAGGACTTCTAAGATTCTGTCACAAATTGATGCAAGAACTTTCCAACTAAACCAAATGAAAACTCAAAGCAGCTCATTGGTCAGCTGTTTGTATTGGAGACAGTTCAAGTTTCTGCTAGCAGCTGATCTCAGAGTGGTATACTAACAACATCTAACATGGAGCTTGTCTTGTGTGTTTCCAGGCTGTCAGGCTGTCTGGTCTCAGAGGAAGGCTGTGCTTCTCTGGCCTCAGCTCTGAGCTCCAACCCCTCCCATCTGAGAGAGCTGGACCTGAGCTACAATCACCCAGGAGACCCAGGAGTGAAGCTGCTCTCTGCTGGACTGGAGGATCCACACTGGAGACTGCACACTCTCAGGTATGGAGAGGCTTGCTGCCAGGCAGAGCCAATGGTTGTGTTCAGAAAGGGATACTAACATGCTACATACTACATACTCTTTAGTACGTACCACATACTGCATACCCAGGTGGTGAATGAGTATACTACTATCAGATCAGTATACTCAAGCAGTACAGCGTATGACCGGGCTAAGCTAACTTTGAATGAAATATGTTGTAGGCTGAACATAGATGTAAACCAACATTAGCTTCTACTTCTAAAACATATCCATGACTTTTATCTTCTTTAAAGTCAATAGAAACATATCAGGTATAAGTCATGGTCTACATTGCATTCATCAGCACTTTTTTATTGGCACAGTTTCCGTTTCTCCGTCAGCCATTACAGGCTTGAAAAGACTGATGGCTAAGGAGGTCACATTACGAGAGATGAGACTGATAGACAGGATGTAGGGTGACTTCACTCCACAAGAGAGCGGTAATACAACATGAAAATGTACGTCAACCACCAATAATCTACAAGCTGTGATGATCTGACGTCCCGTCATCTGTCAATTCTGGGGAAAACTACTTTCTATCGGAGCCGTGAACGCCACTGCTGGCCGCCAGGTCGCTTTTAGATGACGTTGGCTCAAGTCAGCGGGCGATACTTACCTCCAGATATCTTGCTTAACTGCAATAGTTGCGCACAGTCAGTTTAAACCACGATCGGCACAAACTACGGACACCACTACGGCACGGTTAAGATGTTTAAAAGTGGAGTTGTTCTGGAGCTGCTGTTGGCGAACGAGTAAATTGACTGACTGACTGACGGACTGACTAAATGGCTCCATTCACTGGTTGTTGTTCGTCGCACCGTGAGTAACTTTATTTTAGAGACTAAGAGGTGTTGAGTTGAACCATTTTGTTTTTCACTGTTCTGTGTTTTTTGTGCAAACTCCAAGCGAGCTCTTGTTGAGTATTTTGTTTGTTGTTTGTGAACCACGTCCTGCTTTGTTTAAAATATATTTTCTTTGATCCAAAAGCAAAATTGATTTCTGTGTGTGGTACTTTATTAAGGTATTTCCCCTAACTTTCATGCGTCATTGTCTAAGGTTGTATGTGTGACACTGGGGTATTGCATACATCCTTGTGTGGGTGACTGTGTGACACAAATTACTTTTGTCAGGTTAACCCCTGGCTGGCGCCCGATTAAAAGAACAGAACAAATCTTAAAAGTGTTGCACAAGAAACCGCCACATAAAACATCAATACTCAGATGATGTTACTACCCCTTGTGCCGTTCTCCAGGGAGAACACTCACAGAAGCAGATTCAGATGTTATGAGAACGATACAAGAACCACCAAATGAACATCATAGCAGACATCGGGCTACACCGTCAGAAATCTACAGTGTCATTGGTCAGATGGCACCATTCACTAACTACCTACTCTAGGCAGTAGCACTACGTTGAGTTAGGCCCACAACACCTGAAGAAAGCTCAACAGTGTATTCATGGCACCACCCCCTTCTATGCCACCACCTCTCCTCAGACTCAGCCCAACGTTACCCCTGTTATCTAATGCCTACCATCAACCTAGAAGGAGGTTACGTAGCGGTAATGCATTTTGGGGCGTCTTGGTGAGTTGAGTGATGTCGGTTATCAAATTCTTGCCAATGTAGTAAACATTCAGGCATTTCTAACATCACTATACTACACACATGAAACACAATACAAACACATTTGACAGCACAAATAGGACGTTGAGGGTGGATAGTACCCTGAAATCAAACAGACCCAATGTCTTCTAGAGGGGTGGAGTTGGCAGCCATGTTCTCAGTCAGACTGTGAAGCTGTGTCTTATTGTTTCATGGTGGATATCAGTGATGTTGTTGGAAAATCATTCATAGGGAAGGTTATTAAATGTCCATGTTTCATCATCAAAGAGAATATGCTGGTCTGACTTGGTTTCTCCCCCCAGAGTCGACCATGGTGGAGCGTTGAGGTTGAAATCAGGACTGAGGAAGTGTAAGTGTGGATTTAGTTTGATTCTTGAACATTCAACTATTGGATGTAAAGCCCATCAACACAGCAGAATATAACATCCATTCATTCATTCCTACTGAGAATGAAGATGATGGCTGATATGAGTCATCATGAAAGTGTTATGAAGTCAAACTATCAATACATCAACTAATAATGAACAGAACAGATCTCAGATCAGAAACTGATGCTGTATTGTGTCTTGTTCTCCCCATCAGATGCCTGTGAACTCACACTGGACCCAAACACAGCAAACAGAAACCTCTCTCTGTCTGAGGACAACAGAGAGGTGACACTGGTGATAGAGGAGCATCCATATCCTGATCACCCAGAGAGATTTGACTACTGGAACCAGGTGCTGTGTAGAAATGGTCTGACTGGGAGATGTTACTGGGAGGTGGAGAGGAAAGGAAAGGTTAATATAGGAGTGACATACAGAGGAATCAGGAGGAGAGGAGGAGGTGTTGACTGTAGGATTGGAGGGAATGAAAAGTCCTGGAGTCTGTTCTGCTGTGATGATAGATACTCTGATGATAGTTACTCTGCCTGTCACAATAACAGAAGAACATTCATACCTATCTCCTCCTCCTCTCCTCCTCTAACAGAGTAGGAGTGTATCTGGACTGGCCTGCTGGCACTCTGTCCTTCTACAGAGTCTCCTCTGACTCACTGATCCACCTCCACACCTTCACCTCCACATTCACTGAACCCCTCTACCCTGGGTTTAGGTTTAGGTTTGGGTTGTCTGGTCCCTCAGTGTCTCTTGTCAGATAGAGGAGGGAGAGTCTCCTCCTGTGTAGAGAAACACTCACACTGCTGAACAAAGACAGCTGCTGAAATGATGATGATGATGATGATGATGATGATGAGTTCACTGTACAGGATACACACACACACACACACACACGCACACACACCTTAAAGTGACAATATTACTGTTTGTAGTTCCATACAGGTTTACTCCTCATCTCACTGTAAATAGAGTGTATTCTGTGTGTAGGGGAACTGAACAGGGTTTTAACATCACACATGTACAAGAACATTTTTTGTGTCTTTTTTTAATTGACCAATTAGTGCATACAGGGACAGACGATATGGACATACTAACAGATACTAAAGGGACACCAAATAATATTGACTTACTAGACTAAACAGAAAAAGGGCAAAGACAAATATCAGGGAGTCGTTTGTCAGACAGAGAGAAGAGAGAACATAATAATAACAATATTAATAAAATAAATAAATGAAGAAAAACTAAATTCCCTCTTTGTTTTTTTAAAGAGGGAGAGAAAAAAAGGGGCGGGGACCAATATCTGTTTTGGGTCTGGATGTGTTTTGGGTCAGTTTTACAATCTGAGTCTGGTTCTACAAGTGTTTCTATTCTTGTGGTTTGAATGTTTCTGCAGTTCTATATGAACATTTATTAAGGTGTTGAGTCTTTAGCTCACCGGCAACAGAATAGATCGAAGAACTGTTGAGTATGTTTTATTGATCTGATCAAGTTGTTTTTTTTGTACAGCTGAGTTTTGTTCCATTGATATCTGTTGTGTTAGCAGATCCAACCGTTGTGAGATGTTGAGCTGTTTTCTATGTTTCCAGTTTAGTAGTATTGTTTTCTTGGCGATAGTCAGGGCCTCAAGTAGAGGTGTTGTGATTTGTGTTGAACATGTGTTGAGTATATCCAGATCACCGAGTATCCATACGGAAGGGGATGATGGTATTTTATATCTAAGGAGTATATTATATTATATTATATCTATTGGTCGTCGTCAGTTGTGTTGAGTGTACAATGAGTGCATATGTCTGATCCAGTAGATCCCATTCTGTGCATCTTGTGCTAAATAGAATCTGTTGACTTTAACATGTAATTATTATTATTGTCTTTAAATAAACCAATACATTGTTGTTGTGTTTTATAACTTGTCACTTCACCTAATTAAGGAACATTTACTCTATGACATGATTGATTTACATCACTGAAGTTGGTTGAAGGAAGACAATGTGTTTTCATGTTTTTAATTGAAACTTTATTTAACCAGTTTATTCCCAAAGAGGTGAAGAATCTCTTTTTCAGGGGAGATCTGGTCAAGAAAGCAGCATCATGACAAACAACATCCAACAATGTAGGAAACCAAAATACAAACCAAGTCCCATTAAAGAAAGAGCTGACTCAACGTTTCTGTCAAAGTGCTCCAATAGGCAGCAGACCAACATCAAACCAGCAGGCTGATGGACCAAACCATTTAGATCTTAAACAAAGTAAAGACAGCTCCTTATTGAGTCTGTCACCTGATCAATCATGTCAGAGGATTGCATTTTAACTGAAGAGTAGTCTTTCACTTTAGGGAGCCTCAGACTTTGAGTCCACTATTGTAACAGAGTCAAACTACAATACCCACAATCCTTCTCTACACAGCTGCTTCCAATTTCCACCTGCCTGATTACAAGGACACTTCTCTCATTCACTACTACATTCACTCACCACTCCACAGCAATGTGTTGCCAACTTTGTGGACTTGTGTGTTAAATAATGTAAGTTTCCTTTGATTCATGGCTGTCTGTTATAATTTTGAGCATTGTGTACTTTGAATATATTTCCATTTACTTGATGATTGTTCTTACTTGATTTAGTTTGCCAAAGTGTTTTGACTGTTTGGTAATTTGGATTTCTTTCTTTGTTCTTAGAAACCACACACACACACACACACACAAACTCATGACCCTACTCACCTGTTAAATAAAGAAGTGGAAGAAATGGAAATCTTAGTCTGGACATTGCAATTTTATACGACAACCTAACCGTTGTCCCATGGGGGTAAAAGCCAGTAACAAGAACATTAGAATCCTGCCTCTTTCAGCTATATTTCATCTACTGAGTAATATTCCATTGTATTATTTTAAAAACAAGAATATTTTTAAACCTATGTTTGTCTTAAATATGTAATTACTGTTACTCTACAATTACATCATTTCATAATTCTACAATGAGCTGACATATTGTTCTGTTGTCTTACAAGTGGTGACCCCTGTTTACTCTGCCAGTAGATATGTCATGTGTAGTTTCGCCTGTAGCCACTAGAGGGCAGAACTTCATTAAACACAACCAGTGTGGCTCATATAAGGCTGGAGTCACAAGGATGGTACCAGTTTGGTCATTTTTTAATGGGTCACGTAAAGTTCAAATGAAACCCTTTTCAACTCCATTGTATTCTAAACCTTTTTAACTTTCCTAACCTCTCCTCACTCAAAATACAAGTCGATTTGACTCCAGGAACATTTTACAGCCTTAAAATTTGTGTAAACTTTAGTTGTCACTGACTGTTAGTCCTTGGATCAAAAGCTGAAACATTTCAGATTGATAAAAAGTCTCTTTAGACCAGTAGAGGGAGACAGTGGGGGTGTGAACAAGCAGAATCTCCATGATAGAAGCTCATATCCTCGTTAAGGACACATTTGGGACAATGGGATCTGGTACGAGTGAAGTTTTAGTGGGGTGAGCGCGCCCTCTTGTGGATCGTACTGGCTACAGCATGTTGCAGGTTAACCGGTAGATTGTAGTTTTATACTGTAGCGTCCAGGGGATGCCCCGCCTTTGATTTCCCAGCATGCTTTGAGAGACTTAATTTAGCCATTTTCTGTTGTTTTTCTAGTTATCCATGCACAGTCGACCTGTTAGGGGTATTTCACTGAGACAATTGATTACAGGGATTTATTTTGTCATGTGAATATACTTTATTTGGGGAACTAGTTAGTTAGTAATAGTTAACACTGTAATTGTGGCTCATAGTAAAAAACCTGAAATGCCTACCAATTATACAAAAAGTCATTGCGCAATTGAAATTAGTGTTATTCATTTAGCTGATTCACTTGGACATCTTAAATTGAAGTATCCACTGGTCACCACAAAGTTGCTACTCTCAATTCTGTTTCTACTCCAAAAGTAAAGCAGTTGTCACGGCCGTGCCCCTGTCTCTCCTTATGCTTCCTGTGTTCCTCATTCCTGCTGTGTTCCATGTCCCCGGTTTGTCTCTCTTTGTGTGTGTGTGTGTTCCTGTCCTGCTGCCTTCCTGGGTCCTACACTCCTGCCGGCAATCGGCTCATCATCCCCTCAGCCAACACACCTGTCTTCCATCAGCTTCATCACCTCTCCTGTATATGAACCCCGGCTTTTCTCCCACTCATCGCCAGATTGTTGTTTCTGCCTTTGTGGTAGCTACTCGCCAGCTCACTTCGCTTATAGGGATTCTCTATGTTAGTTTCCTCGTGTTTGCAACCTTTAACGCCCGTGTTATCTCCCGTGCTTCAGGATCCCAGTCTGCTTGCCTGCCTGCCCGCCTGTCTGCTAACCTGCCTGCTTACTCACTCACTCTCCCCCGCTACCTCCGTCAACCATGCCGCCTAGCCATCTCTGAATCTCTGTTCTGCGCTTGGGTGTGCTAGAAAACTAAACCTGACAGCAGTGCTACGTTGAAAAATGTGTTTTCTCTTAGTACATTAGAAGCATGGTAAATTTAGTAGATTCTATTGTACTATTGTAAACTCAGGTAAGGGCAGTTTCAGGAAACAGTCAGTATCAAACATCAGTTGCGCCCCCTTCTGGATTGACAAGGAAAGGGCTGGTATGGATGCTAACTGTGGAGATAAACTAGTTATAATCATGTTCATATCCTGAATCAACAAAATGTGAATATTGTCACAGAAAAATAACTTACAGCAACAATGAAAAGGATGAGATGTTTCCATGCCTCAGTTAATATCAGGATATCCTAGAAAGGTCGTATTCAGGTTTCGAAAAATCAGGATATACGCTCATCTTGGCTATTATAAAAGGGAAATGACTTCTTCACGTGCCAACTGTAACATGGAATAATCCAGAATAATATTGGAGTATTAATGGATGTAAACACACTCAGAGAGACATGTGTACATTCACTAAAAGCTTCATCAATGGGAGGACAAACACAACACTATTCACAATGTTAGAGATCCATCTACTGTATGTTGTCTGCAATGGTGGCGCCCTCTGCAGGCTCAGTGAGAGGTTGAAGAGATGCTGGAGGAGCCCCCTCAGCTCCCTCCTGGCCTGGTCAGCAGAGATGGACGGGCTGGAGAGAGAGCTCAGTGTCCTCCTGGACCTTCTGACAGCCAGGCTAAAGGTCAAAGGTGACAGGGCCTTTACCATCCAGGCTCCTGGCCTTTCGAAGGTCCTGCCTGAGGAGCTGAGGCTGGTGAAGTCACCTTCATACGGTCGATCAGTTCTCACAACATTTTTACAGACAACTTTTTCTGTTATTTGTTTTTATCTATTTTATTCTTATTGTATCTCCAAGTTTTATTCTGCTGTAATGTCTGGATATTTATTCATCTAATATATTTAATATATTGTCTTTTTATTGCCTGCAAAGCGTATTGTATGTATTTAATCTATGTATTTTAAGTAAGTGCGATGAAATAAAGTTTATTAATATTTTATTTATTAGTGGTACTATTATTATTTGTAGTTGTAGTAGCATTTGTAGTGGTCGTACCAGCAGTTGTTCTTGTTCTTCAGTCGGTCCTTTCAGACACATCATCCTCGTATCCTTGTTCCTATCCTCGCTTGGTCTACCTCTCTGTGACAGATTTACCACCCTCACATTGTATTTGATTAGTGAAAAGTACATACGATCACATTTCTCCACCTCCATGCACCCCATCTTTCTGTGCTGGGCTGCACTTTACTTCACAATAGATTATGTGGTTAATCTAGTGGACACATCATAGAACTACATCACCTGATCTGTGGTTTCTCTGCCACAGACTTGGTTTCTGGCCACAGACTGGTTTGATGACATACTGATGTTTCTTGACGTTGATAGTGGAGTTATGAGGAAGTGGCAGCACCCTCAGATCAAATGTAGACAGACCAAGGACTGATGAAGGAGAATAAGCAGCGTCTGTCAAGGTATTGTAGCCAACACATTACATTTCAGTTTATAGTGTTTATTCTTCAACCCATTAATGCTTACTGTTGATTGATTGAACTGTAAAAATACAATAATACAGAATGAATCGGGGGTGAAGGGATGAGAGGAAACTCTGTTTAGGTTCAAAACATCACAACACTTTACTGTAACAGTTTGTGAACACATCAGTGTTTGTGTCATGAACATGTTCATCTGTTGTAATGGGTTTTAAACATTTCATCATGGCAGGAAGGTTCTGTAGATGATGTGGTTCAGTTACACCAAACGTGGAGGCTGCAGCTTCACCTAATTTAACAAACTTCATTTCAAAAACAAATCTTAGTCCCTTGATGGTTAGTCTTG